>CM067169.1:162543972-162570915 GCA_034093135.1 Erigeron breviscapus | reverse complement strand
TCCATGAAATGGGACACAAGGAGTGCTTGGAGAATGGAGTTTTGAAGACGAAGGGTGCGATGACCATGAAGGGTCTTACACCTTCATGGAGGTATTTTTTCATCCACCTGGTGGAGAGTATGGGTGGGAGTTCTGGTGGTCTTGACCAGATTAACTCCTCACAAGCAGAAATGGCTTACTGCTTGTGGAATGGATTGAGAGTAGACTTTGCAGATATCTTGTTTAGAAGCCTAGTACAAAAGCTAAAGGGCACAAGGGGTGTTTGTATCCCCTTCTCAAGGTTTCTCTCTCTCTGTTTTAAACATATTCTGGGCAGAGAAGCATACTTAAGTACAGATTCACCGTACACTGCTCCAGATATGTTGAGGAATTTAGACTCTCTGGTATCTGAAGCTGGAGAGGTCGAAATTCCAGAACGAATGCAACTGGCATTCGCTTCAACTGATGCACCTATTGAAGGTGAGTCAGAAAGACAAATGGGCGGGCCTCAAAATAATGAGGGACCCTCCAGTTCGTCTAATGTTGTGGTTGAGGATAGAGCAACCATAACTGAAGCAACTCCAATTACATCTATCCCTGGTGAAGATACTTCGGTATCTGATCCTCCAACAGATGCACCCATCCAGGAAACTAGGGAAGGTCATCTGGAGACTGACCCTTCTGGTCAGCCCTCAGTTACATTCATGGATCTGGATATGAATGTTAATGACGAGGAAATCCTGATAGAGTCTTCGGATTCTGAAGGAACTGAAACAGACTTGGAGATTTTTGATGCTTCTGTACAAGCTCAAAACCCTTCATCTCCAGTCTCGCTTCCAGATGCATCAATTTCACTTTCACCACTCCAAGAAAATGTGCCTACTGATATACCATTCCCATCATATAACGATTCACCAACTGGGCAATTCTCACTTGCTCGAGAAATGCCACCCCCACTGCCGCCGTTGTTCACACCTGAGCATTCTCAGCATGAACAACACATTGATTTTCCAGTCCTTTCTTCATCCACCACTCCTATTATATCTTCAACTGCTGGTATGACAACTGGGGAGACTTCTCTAAGTTTGCCTCCTCCAGTTGCTCCAGTAGTAACTGCTGCTGGTCCAGTGACACCTTCTCCCTTTCGTCACTGGACAGTCAAGTTGTCTCAATTCAAGCCGATCTCCAAAACCTTCTAACCAGGGTGGAGGAGATTCAGAAGACACTTGACAAAAACACCAAGTCTTTCTCCAGATACCACAAGGATCACTTGACCAACATTAAAGTGGTTGATCTGGGGATTAACAAGTTTTTATCAAATGAAGACTTGGTGTTCAACAAGCTAAATGAGTTGGTCACTGGCTGCAACAATCTGGCTGGTACTTTAAAGGAAGCCTTTGACCTTACTCAGTCCAAGGTTACAACATCAATCTCCAACTTGCTGGGAAACACTGTCAGAACATCAGAAGTTGATTTGAAAGAGATTGAAAGGCAGGTAAAGGAACTGATTGAAAAACCTGGCCTAAATGTAACTGAACTTGGAGAGCAGTTGATGACTTCAGTTGGTCAGAAGATAGAGGATACGCTGGGTGCTAGAGAAGCACAATTGATTGAAAGGGTGATGTCTGAGATCACCAAGCTGGCCACTCCTCAGGTTGATCTGGCCCCACTCACCAGTGAGATCAACCAGTTGAGAGGCAACATTGAGAATTTGAACACCCAGGTATCTCTACATGCTCAATCTTTAGATAAACTGACAACTGAAGTAGAGAATTTGAAGAAGAAGGATGATGAAGTAAAGGATAAGGTTGTCTCTGGTTTGGATGAAGACTCCAAAATCTTAAATGAATTAAAAACTGGTCAAGAACATGTTACTGCAAATGTTTTGACCCAGTCAAAGGAGACCAACCATTTGTGGAGGTCTTTCAGGATGATGTGTGGGATTTTCAAGGAGTGTAAGGACATGCAATCATGGCAGCCTCTTGACCGGTTGCCATCTCACCCTTCTGAATAGGAAGGTATTAGGGCAGGTCTAGATGCTGCCAAGGGGGAAAGAAGTGCAGTCCTTCCACCAGTTGCACCTGGAAGAACTTCATCTGGAAGACAAGCTGGTATGGAAATGGTTGTAGCTGCCAGTACTGAAGCTGGTGAGCAAGATGTTAGGGGGAATGTGTTGGATAAGGGAAAAGGTTTAGCTGGTGATGCATCTGCCCAGCCGGCCACTGATATTCCTATGTTAGAAACTGGCAATGCTGATGTACTTCCTCCAGTTTCTGATAGTGTAAGCAAACAACTGGCCAGACTTGGTAATCAAATTAAAGAAAGAAAGAAGATGAAACAAGCCAACCAAGTTGAAGCCAGAGCACATCTTGCACAGATCAAACTGCTTGATATGAGTGATGCCAATCTTTTGGGAATCACTAAGGAGGAGTATGTCAGGATTAAAAATGATCCCAGGATAGTTGACCAGTTGAATGAAATGCTTGATGTAGAACTGGACAGACACTATCCTGATGATGAAGCTGAATTTGATGCCAGAAGTTTGAACATATCAGTGGAGAAGGCTAAGGAGAATAGGGCCAGTGGGATTCTAAAAAGAATTGCAAATGTTAAGAAGGTTGTGAAGAAGGTATTGAATCCACCAAGAAGGATTCCACAACCAAGAAGACCACTGACAAGAGATGCTGACCTTAGCACATTTGTTGAACCAACTGGCGAGGTATCTAATGAAGACATCAAGTCCGCTGTACTGGCTGCTGGTGCTGGGAGTATAAAAATAACAAATGAATCTGAAGTAAGAAGCTATTACTCCCAGATCATGTCAACCAGAAGACATAGTGGTACTATCAATGGTGTCGATGTAACAATCAAGCCAGGCACCAAAGTCTTTCAAGTTGAAGTTAGTTATACCAGAGGGCCACTGGTTAAAACTGACAATCCTGGTGCTATGCAGTATGGGTTCAGTGAATGGGTGGAAATGGTGAATGTGTTGGATGCGAAGGCACAAAAGAATAGGTTTGAGAAAGCATAGGTGAACTTCTTAAGGGGCAAAATTCAACATAAAGAAAATCTGGAGCAAAAGCTGAATATTGACCCTGAAGACTCACAACCTATTTCTTCAGTGACCAAGAGAAGAAGAACTGGCGAAGGGCCATCTCATTAAGTTCTTTCTTTTCAGTTATCTACTTGTATTTTGTTTTACATTCTGTAACTTGTATAAATTTCATTTCCTTGTATAAATGAAGTTACCAGTTTGTAACCACAAGGTAGATAATAGATTAAAATCTAACAAACCTAAAAGAAAAACCTAAGGCATTTATTGATCTATAAAAATGCCTTGGAAACTTAGATAGATTTAAATCGAACAAGTCTCTATAGTTCACACTTGTACAGATACAAGAACTAGAAAAAGACTTAGCAATATTTCTAGACAAATAGGGGGAATTTGTTAGGACCAGTTCACTGGTAAACTGGCCAGTCTCCAGTTGCACCTGGAGACCCAGTGAAACTGGCCAGTGAACTGGAGACCTAGATGATTTGTCAAGAAATATATTGAAGTCCAGTTGCACCGTACAGTCAACGCAACTGAAGACTTCCTCCAGTTAAGAACTGACCAGTTGAAGAATCATTCCAGTTGAAGTCGAAGACAACAAATGGAAGATAGAGAATGGCAATGACAGCGAAGCCCAGTTGACATTCTAGTCAGTTACAAACTGGAGACCATCAGTGGAAAGCTCTTACAAAGCTTTACACTGATTACGAGGAATTGACTTTTATGCTTTATGTACCTTTACCCGGATAATAAGATTTATCTTATTATTTAATTGCAAAAAGGTACATAAAGGTGGTTGAGTAAAGTTGCTTTATCATGCGACTTTACACTGCTTTTTAAGGAATTAAATGCTATTCCTTAAATGATCTCAACCACATTTGTACGGCTAAAGTTAACATCCCAATGTTAACTTTGCCTATAAATACAAGTCATTGCACAACCAAGAATATTACTTCTATCGAAAGACTTCTTCGAATACACTTCGATAGATTTCACACTTTGCATACCTGCAATATTCTTGGTGAACTTGTGCATATTCTCTCAATCGCTAAAAGGAACATTTCACAACTTTAAGTGTTTCGATTGTCTTGAGAAATTCCGAGTGTAGATCAATTGTATTTCATAGGTTGTTAGGATATTTACATTCTTGTATTATCTTGGTTCCGCAACAACCTTGTAATTTATTTAACATCAATAAATAAATTACACATTGAAAATTACATATTGTCTCATCAATTTATTTTACAAGTTATTTGTATTATTGCATTGTTCTTTACTTATTGTCATTTAAATAAGTAATCTATCTAGAACTTGGTATATACACACTGCAACTGGTCGTCTCCAGTTCAGTGCATATATTGCAAAGTAACTCCACCATCGACATAGAGGTGTCTTCAGTAGTACCATCTATTGAGTTGGGACTTACATCTCTCTTCCAAGTGAACTCGGCTCCACGTCTAGCATTCCATCTAACTTAACAATCGTGTAGCGTTTATTCTTTAGCTTCTTGACTTGACGGTCCAAGATCTCTACCGGCTCTTCAACAAAATTAAGCTTCGAATCCACCCGAATCTCGTCCATAGGCACATGATGCGTAGGGTCCGCCAAACACTTGCGTAAGTTACAAATATGAAACACATCATGTACTCCACTAAGCTCTTGTGGTAATTCTAATCGATAAGCAACCTTTCCAACCCGTTGAAGAATCTTGAAAGGACCAATATACCTTGGCCCAAGTTTGCCTCGCTTCACAAAACGTACAACGCCTTTCCAAGGTGACACTTTCAAAAGTACATAATCACCAATTTCAAACTCTAATGGTCTCCGCCTCACATCGGCATACTTCTTTTGACGTTCACGGGCCAATTGCAACTTCTCCTTAATTTGAGAGATCACTTTTGTTGTTTCAACTACAATTTCCGGCCCGATAAGTTGACTCTCACCAATTTCCGCCCAAGCTAGAGGAGAACGACATACTCTACCATACAATGCTCTAAAGGGCGCCATTTGAATGGTAGCATGGTAACTATTGTTGTACGAAAACTCAACTAGTGGCAAATGATCTTCCCAACTTCCACCAAAATCAATTGCACAAGCCCTTAACATGTCTTCAAGTGTTTGAATGGTTCTCTTGGTTTGTCCATCCGTAGCGTCAAAATAGGAGCGTCACATAGCATATCTTAAGAGTTTGGAAGGCGTTTTCTTGTCTCTCGCCCCATTCAAAGTTTCTCTCCTTTTGAGTCAAGAGAGTGAGTGGTTGTGCAATACGGGAGAAATTTTCAATGAATCTTCTATAGTAGCCCGCCAATCCAAGGAATTGACGGATCTCGGATGGCATTTCGGGTCTTCTCCAATTCTTGACCGCTTCAATCTTGCTTGGGTCCACGTGAATACCATCCTTGCTCACTACGTGACCAAGAAAGTGGACCTCTTCCAACCAAAACTCACACTTGGAGAATTTAGCATACAACTTCTCCTTCCTTAGTAGTTCAAGCACCTCGCGCAAGTGCTCAACATGCTCTTCCTTTCGTCTTCGAGTATACAAGTATGTCATCAATGAACACAATGACAAACTTGTCTAAGTATGGTTGACACACCCGGTTCATCAAGTCCATGAACACCGCCGGTGCATTAGTCAACCCGAAAGGCATAACGGTGAATTCAAAGTGACCATACCTAGTACGAAAAGCCGTTTTAGGAATATCATCTTCATGCACCCGGAGTTGATGATGACCCAAGCGAAGATCGATCTTAGAGAAGTGCTTAGCATCTTGAAGTTGATCGAATAAGTCGTAGATTCTAGGGAGGGGATACCGGTTCTTCACTGTGAGCTTGTTTAATCCCCGGTAGTCGATACACACTCTAAAGGACCCGTCCTTCCTTTTTGGTGAAGAGAACAGGAGCTTCTTGCGGCGGTTAGATAATAAAAGAAATACAAAAGTAAAGTTGACGAGATGAAAGTAAGTCCGGTAAGTTATCCGGAAAGATATCGGGAAAATCGCGAATATTAGCAACGGTCTTAAACTTTGCCCTTGAAACGGCAGTGCCAAGGACTCGGAGTTAGATGAATCGATACTTCTTCTTGGACCCTAAGAATCTTACCGTTACACAAAGACATTTCTAGACAACTCTTTACCACAACCACTAGCCGTATTTATCACCGTCATCCAATCCATACTTGCAATAATTTTCAAAGTTCCCAAAGGAGCATAGGGCCAATAAGGAGTTTGACATCATTTAAAGTCAACCATCATCACCAAGCAATTCAACTAGACCTATCTAGCACATCACAAATCATTTGAAGGATCGAGATCCAATTCTAAGCCTACGGATGTTTGTCAAGGAAAGAAGTCTAGTAAGAGAAGGTAAGACTATAACCGGTCCTAGAATCGAATAACATTGCATCGTAATGGTCGGAGAGAAAGGAATGTACCTGTCGCCGCTTCCGGGTCGTTGCGGGTTTCATTAGCATCTCCCACCAAGGCTCGTCCTCGAGGTTGCACTTGACGGCTTGGTTGGTCGTGGTTTTGGGTAGGAATGGCAACTTGAAGTTGATTATGAGGAGTCGCTACTTGGGCTTGTGGTTCGATCCATCTTGAACAAGCATTTCTATAGTGGTCGGGGCTACCACACACAAAACAAGCACCCCGTTGGCTCCGAGGGTGGTTGGCTTGGGGATGAACGGTTTGAAGAGGTGCTACATTCAATGGTGCCGCTTTCGGTGCTCTACAATTCTTAGCCACGTGCCCGCGCCGATTACAATTAAAGCAAGTCCCACATTGGATAGTGGGAGAGTGGTGACGATTACACCTTCCACATAAGGGATGAGGTCCCAAGTAAGTTTTCCTCGCCGGCTCCATCGCCGCCCTGAATCTACCCTTATTATGACCGTTGGGGTCAAACTTACTCGCCTTCCTTGCCTCACTAGATTCTCCAACTTCTTTCCTTTTTGATGAGGCTTTACTTAACACCTCCTCATCGCCCATATTTACTGTAGCTTCACGTGTTTCATTGCTTCCTTGAAGGCTTGATGTGATTTGGGCTACGATAGTGGGTATGGCGTTTGCTACCGCTTGGACGATCACGGTTGCCAAATCAGGCTCATCGCTATGATTAGTCGCATTCCTTCTTGGTCCCACCATTATCTATAAGGTAAGCAACGCGTTGACCCGAAAGTTAGCCTCAAAATGCTCACATATTAGTCACACAAGTAGTTAATGCTCTCATGTCGATATAGCATACTCATTTCATATCATTATGCTAAGGCAAGAGTGCTAGAATCCTATGGGATTGTTACTTATCATATTATCATGTCAAGTTCACTACAATTGTTTATCGTTAAATCAAGTAATCATGTTCAATACATCATGCATTCAAACAACTAACACGAATGATTCAAGTATAATCCGAATTCGATATGCTCTCTAGTTATTGACCGGGTATGTATACAGGGTGTACCAATGGCTAACCCTCCACCTAATCAACTTCCATTAAGCATATCGGTTCCTTATTATACTTTAAGCCACGCATGCGCAATCCATGATGTCATTAACTTGTTATAATGTTGGGTGACCATAAAAGAGTTGATCGGGTTCTTTTAGGGTTGCCACAATATTATACTAAGTTAATACCATAACTTCATTTTGCCCTAATCATCAACTAACATCAATCAATAACAATAATCCATATCAACTACAATCAAGTTCAATCAATGTACACATTAACCACATTGTACTCATTCCACATTCATCACGTTGAATCTCAAGTTATCACGTAAGTGGTCTTAACTACGAACTCACACGGGGATCACATAATTCACATTGCACACGAATTTCCTAACCATGCATGCTATATGAAGAGTTTTAACTTAAGTCGTAGTCTAGGTCAAAACCGCCTAATTCTCTACGACCACGCATGGGCCACCATTCTGTAACACCCCAAGCCAAGGCTCGAAATATTACGGAAATCATATAGCACAAGGTGGGATTAATGTAGAACATGAACTAAATGCAAATAAAGGATCCAGTGAATCCATACAATAAGATAAACAAGTACCAAAATACATAAGGGGCAAGTAACCATCAAAGATTACAAAACAACATCAAAAGATAGCTATCGATCCTAAGTATAATGCAAAAGAAGGCAAATGGATCCTTGATCCATATAAGTCCAAAGCCCGGGTTCAACAGCAAGCAAATAATCAAACTCCACGTCCTGGATTAACCTGATTACCTGAAAAGTGTACTAAGCATAGTCAACACAAGGTTGGTGAGTTCGTAGTAATGGTTCATAAGGAACCATCGTCAATAATCACAATATACGAGTAGAGGCAAAGTACATAACTTACAGTAAGCCTCTCAGTAACACAATATCATCAACAACAAGATTACACAGTATAAGTAAACGTGTAATAAATATGCACAAGTGATGTAAATACCAAGTAAATGCTGTACGCATAAATATGTCATGATGCATATGATATGTATGACTATCGAGTCATCTATGCAACGATACCCACATGCCATCGCAATGAACAAGGCGGTATCTCAAAATCGTCGATGTATATACGTCTATATACTCGAAATCTGTGGACGTCTCGCACAGCAGGGTGTCTATGCGTGCGTCATGCACCATAGACGTATGAGTCTCAATACTCACGGCAGGGTGTCTATGCGTGCGTCATGCACCATAGACGTATGAGTCTCATTACTCACATGTCATATCAATGACCAATGTAGCGTTCACAATCTCGATTCGGACTACCAATCGTATTTCATCTATTCTCAATTCCAAATCACAATCAAACAATCAGCCTATTCTAAACACAATCAATCCCTCACAAATTCCAATCACCTCAATCATTCGACCAACACCCTAACAATACGTACAAACACTTCGGAGGATTCTACTTTCAACGAGCCCTAGATACTTATCTCTATCGTATATGCATCAATTACAATTTTACGAATCATCAACCATCAATCACAATTCATCAATCATAAACCATCAAACTATACGTACATACATTTAGGAGGATTCTACTTTCTTCGAGTCCTAGATGCTTATATATAGGGTCACCCGCAGCCTTCCCACCACATCTAAAACCCATTGAAGGCATAACCGACTTCCATGTATGTACGTCTATCCTAATAATAATAAATACTTAACAAACATAACTAAGTCAATCAAACGTATAAATCAACTCATCAATCCAACATTCAAACCAATCAATCAATCAACAATGCAAGTAAACACACAATTGTACACTTTCAGCCCGAATCTCAAAGGAGTAGGGAGCTACGGAACTCACCTTGATTGGTAAAGAGAAGTTATTATCGAAATAAAATAGGGTTATATTCGTTCAACGTTCGCCACGCGTCCACAACCTATTAATATATACAACATACACAATTAATATTTATATATATACATATTCGTCATTCACTAGGGTTAAAACCCTGTTAGGTCGAGAATCGACCATGTATAATTTGTTCAGAAATAGCTTGAAGTTTAGTGAAGACATTAGTTCAGAATTCTGAGATACCTCAGAATTCCTTCACTAAAGCTTCACTTCAGTTCAGATCAAGACAAATCTGAAGCATTCATTCTGAAGTCAAAGACTGAAGTATGAAGAAGAGAATCATCTCAGAAGCGAGCATCAGAGTGATTCTACCAGATCGAAGACTGAAGCATCTCAGTTAAAGTATTTACAACACTTTACACTGATTACGAGGAAGACTTTTGCCTTACACAGTTACCAAGTTGATAGATTTATCTATTAATAAAAAGTACAAAGTATAGGTATGGAACCTAGTACGTTAAGTCACATCAAGTGACTTATATACTCTTCCTAGTGCAGCATGTAAGGAATTATGACTTAATTCCTTAAATGCTCACAACCACATTTGTACGACATTGTCCATGTCATCATGAACTAAGTCTATAAATACAAAGTCTTCTCATAACTTGCAAATGGCTTGAAACCTTAGCATTGCAACTTGTGAGATATACTCTAAGTAAACTTACGAGTATTTCCAAGTAAATTAGATCACTTGTATTTCGGGATTGTTTAGATACTTACACTTGAGTGTTTATCTTTGTTCCGCAACAATCCTTGTATTTGTTTATACATCAATAAATCAAATACATTAGAAAACAACGTATCTCAATGCTTTATACTTGATTATATTTACATATATCTTTATATAGTTTCTGCCATTTAGTTCTTGCTTTTTACTATAAGTCAATTGTTTCTTGTTATCCATATCTGGATCGTAAACTTAACTTGTCCATTCAAGATAAGTTGTACTTGCCAGTCGGGTTTGTCATTCATCTATATTTGGGACTCACAATTGGTATCAGAGCAGCAAGGTTGAATTACATCAATTCTTTAACCTTTGATCTGCTTAGATGGCTGACTTTGAACAAGAACGACCTGACCCTAATAATGCTACTCCACCCCCTGTCATCAACAACAATATACCATCACATAATGTACACGTACACTTTCCAAATAATCCTGTTCCCAAGTTTGATGGGAACAGTGAAAACTTTCAAACATGGAAAGCATGCATGTTAAAATATATTGCTGGTGTTGAGAGACATTTGCCAGATATCTTAAAAGAAGGACCCTTTGTCCCCATGAATGCTTCTACTGTTGTCAGAAATGCCGATGGGACTCCTAGGCAGTCACCTAAGGAGAAGGATCATTGGTCTGAAGAAGATCATAGACTTGTAGACCTTGATACTAAGCTACAAAATATGATTTTATATGCAGTTCCAGAAACCCTAATGCCCACTCTTGTCTTACTTGAAAACTCAAAATTAATGTGGGAGGAACTAATGACACAGTTTGAAGGCACAAATGAGACAATTGTCACAAGAAAAGTTGCTTTAAACAAAAGATATGAGTCTTTCTTTGCTATACCTGGGGAGTCTTTAACTCAAACTTACATCAGGTTTACAAATCTGGTAAACCAACTGAAAGCCCTAGGTGTAACCAAAGACAAAGAAATTTTGTTGGAAAAGTTTTGTGACATTTTACCTTCTAAATGGGAAAATTTAATCTTGGTCTTGAGACAAGGCAAAACCTTGCACAGCCATACTCTTGCTTCCCTTTATGGTGCCTTCAGATATACTGAAGAGAACAAAGCTGAAAGAGCCTTGGCTGAGCAGGATGCCAAGAATCATGTTTCTACCAATTCTGGTACGGTTCAGTATTCTGAACCACATAGTACTGCTTTACTATCTTCTGAGAGTGATGTTTTTGACTCAATGAAGAAGATGGTGTCTGAAATGTTAAAAACTGGTGTCTCTGCTAATGTCACTCATGATTGTGATGAGGATGACAATGATGATCTGGTTGCCATGCTGGCTAAAACGTTCAATCGTTTTAAGGCCAAATCAAATCAATCTGGCAAACCTTTTGCTTCCAGCGCTTCTATTGATAAGTCTAATCTTGAATGCTTTAAATGTGGCAAGAAAGGACATTTCATGAAGGAATGCAGATCTAGTCAACCATCATCATCGCAATCTGCTCCTAACCACTCTATCTTTCAGAAATCTGATGACAGCTATAAGGCCAAATACAAGAAGTTAAAGGCACATATGGCTCTCATGGCACAAGACAACTCAAGCAACAGTTGTATGATTGCCAAAACTGAAAGATGGGAAGACTCTGATGAATCATCCGATGATGAAGAGGAAGTTAGGGACATGTGTTTCATGGCACAAGAAGACCAAGGTCATTTGGTCAAAACTGATGTTGAATCTGGTCGCTGGGTGGATATAGTGATGAAAAAGGTCAGTAATTTTGGCTATGAAGAAAATGAGGAACACAAACTGGACCTTCTGGTTCTTTTAGAGGCTGACATCTCATTTGTTGAGACAGTGCGTTCAGAAAGTCTTAAAATGTTTGAAAACAATACCTCTGAACTGAACGCCAGTCAGGCCAGACTAAAGGAACTGAAAGATATCCATTTGGCCCTAAAAAGTTATCAATCTATGGTTGCCACTTTAGAGCTGGAAAAGGAAGAACTAAAAACTATCCTTGAAAAAGAACAGAAAATAATCAAATCATGGATGAGTGCACCAAAACCAGATGCTGCAATTAAAAACACTTTTGCAAATCAAAAAACAGCATATGAGTCTGGTGATCTTCACATGGCATCTATAATCACTGATTTAGATGCACTTCCAAAAGAAATGATACCGGAAATTATTTTTCCTAAAGTTGGCAAACAAAAAATTGTGACTAACAAGGTCAAGGAACATTCTGAGGGAAAATCTGAAACAGCTCAGACAACTGTTTCAGAAAAGAAGGCTAAAACCAAAAAGTCATCTCCTCAGACTTCTTCTAAGGTTCCTAAAGGCCAAAAGAAGAAGAAAACCATCTCCCCCACTGAGCCTTTTACCTCAGATTCTGGTAAGGCTCAGGTGTCTAATGAAGAATCTATTTTGTTAAGGTTAGAAAGTAAATTTCAACTATTGGCTAGACAAGTGCAGAGTTGTAATGCACGTTTAAAAAATGTTGAAACCACTCCTCTTCAACCTAAACAGAATGCAAAACCTTTCTCCAAACAAATCAAGATAAAATCTGAGAAGAAAAAGGTTGAGCACCCCATCAAACCAACAACTTTTGTGTCAACTGAGATAATGACTGAAATCCCATTTGACCCTTCTGTTCCTCATATACCAAAGAAATCTGAGGCTGCTAAGGGAGAGTCTAGTGAACCCATCCATAGATGGGTTCCCAAAAAGAACTAATCTTTGATTATGTGCAGGGAGACCGAAAGAAGAACATATGGTTTCTGGACAGTGCTGCTGGCCGAACCATGACTGGTTATCAAACCCTGCTGGAGGAATATAGGGTGCAAGAAGGGCCCTCAATTGTTTTTGGAAATGATGGAAATGGAAAAACTGAGGGATATGGTGTGGTGAATAATGGTCAAGTCAAATTCACACGAGTTGCATATGTGAATGGTTTGAAATATAACCTGATCAGTGTCAGTCAACTATGTGATGATGGCTTCAAGGTTTTATTTGATATTTCACAAGGCACCATATTCAACAGAGATGGAAAGGTAGTATTGATTGCACCTAGAAAGGGAAACATTTATGTCATTGATATGAATCCTTCTACCACTGAACAATGTTTCTACTCAAAGGCAGATGAAGACACAAATTGGTTGTGGCACAAGAGATTATCCCATCTGAACTTCAAGAACATTAATAAGTTGTCAAGAAAACAACTTGTTGATGGGATACCCTCTATGTCTTTTAACAAAGACAAGCCATGTCCAGGTTGTGAAATGGGTAAGCAGAAAAGAGCTTCATTCAAGACAAAGCAAAGCTTTAGTATAACTGAACCTCTTCATATGCTTCACATGGACCTTTTTGGACCAGTGAATGTTCAGACCAGAGCAGGAAAGAAGTACACCCTTGTTGTCGTTGATGAATATTCAAGATACTGCTGGGTGATTTTCCTCAGGTCCAAAGTGAAGCTGCTGCTGAAATCATTGCTCTCATCAAACAAATTGAGCTCAAGTACAAGCGAAAAGTTTGTCAGCTCAGAAGTGACAATGGCACTGAATTCAGAAATGCCACTCTGGAGTCCTTCTGTACTGAAACTGGCATATCTCAGAACTTCTCCTCAGCACACACACCAGAGCAGAATGGTGTTGTAGAAAGAAAGAATCGTACGCTGATTGAAGCTGCTAGAAGTATGCTAAATGAATCTGGTCTTCCCAAGAATTTCTGGGCTGAAGCTGTTGCAACTGCTTGCTACACTCAGAACAGATCTATTTATGTCAAAAGACACAAGAAGACCTCCTATGAAGTACTCAGAAATAGAAAGCCTAATATTGGATACTTCCATGTATTTGGGTGTCCAGTATACATTCTGAATGACTCTAGTCAGCTTGGAAAATTCGATGCAAAAGCTGATGAAGGGTACTTCCTAGGATATTCATCAAATCGCAAAGCCTTTAGAGTCTTTAACAAGAGACTTGAAAAGGTTGATGAGTCAATTCATGTTACCTTTGATGAATCCAATTCTGCAATCTTTAAAAATTCCATTCCTGTACCACCCTCAGAAAGTCCAATAAGTTTTGGTGATTCTGATCCTATTGCTGAACCTGATCAGTCACCTGAACCAGCTTCTGAACATCTCCGTTCAGAACCAGTTAAAAACAAGCCTAGCAACATTCCATTTTATCCTCCAGTCAGTTTCAAACTACCTTCTGAACTGACTATTGGATCAGATGTACATGCTGCTTCTCCTATGTTATCAGACTCCACTGAGCAACCTCAATCTGAAGAATTTCATGATGCAAGTCATGATATGCAGGAAGAAGAAGAAGCTGAAGATGTATTTTCTGAAGCTCCTCCTGAAGTTACTCAGAGAAGTTCTTGCACTGATATCATTATACACCCTGGTCAATACACTAAGTGGACTAAGGCACATCCTATCGAGCAAATCATTGGGGATTCCACTAGTGGGGTTCAGACCAGAAGAGCCACAAGCGATCAATGCTTAAACGTCAGTTTCTTATCTCTAATTGAACCCAAGAAGATTGACGAGGCTATGAAAGACCCAAGCTGGGTTGAAGCCATGCAAGATGAGCTCAACCAGTTCAAAAGAAACGATGTATGGGAACTCGTTCCTTGTCCCAGTAACCTGAAGAAGGAACCAATTGGGACAAGATGGGTCTTCAGAAACAAGATGGATGAAGATGGTCATATCATCAGAAACAAAGCAAGACTTGTTGCAAAAGGATATGCACAAGAAGAGGGAATAGATTTTGATGAAACTTTTGCACCAGTTGCTAGACTTGAAGCTATCAGAATATTCTTAGCTTTGCAGCTCATCATCAATTCAAAGTCTATCAAATGGATGTCAAAAGTGCATTCTTAAATGGAGAACTAGAAGAAGTCGTTTATGTGTATCAACCACCAGGATTCTTCAATGAAGAAAAACCCCATTGGGTGTACAGACTGAACAAAGCCTTATATGGTCTGAGACAAGCACCCAGAGCCTGGTATGATACTCTTACTAAACATCTTCTTAAAAATGGTTTTAAACGTGGTGCAATAGATAAAACTTTGTTCATATTGCATGATAAAAGTGATATCCTTTTAGTACAAATTTATGTTGATGATATTGTGTTTGGTTCTACAAATGAGAAGATGTGTAAAAAATTTTCAAAAATCATGTCTTCTGAGTATGAAATGAGTATGATGGGAGAACTGACATATTTTCTGGGACTTCAAGTTAAACAAACTGAAGATGGTATTTTCATAAACCAAGAAAAATATGTCAGAGATTTATTAAAGAAATATCAATTTGATTCAATCTCATCAAAAGATACTCCTATTTCTGCTCCATTAACTTTGGATTCTGATCCACATGGAAAACCAGTGGACCATACAAAATATCGTGGTATGGTTGGTTCGCTGATGTATTTAACTGCAAGTAGACCAGACATAATGTTTGCAACATGCCTTTGTGCTAGATTTCAGTCTGATCCCAGAGAAGCACATGCAAATGCTGTTAAAAGGATCTTCAGATACCTTAAGGGTGTCCCCAGATTGGGTCTTTGGTATCCCAAAGGCTCCAGTCTAGATCTAATGGGCTATTCAGATTCTGATCATGCAGGTTGCAAGATAGACAGGAAAAGCACCACTGGTGGGTGTCATTTCCTTGGTGGCAAATTAGTAAGCTGGACAAGTAAGAAACAGACTGCAGTATCTCTATCCACTGCAGAAGCTGAGTACATTTCTGCAGCAAGTTGTTGTGCTCAGATTCTATGGATGAAAAACCAGCTGACTGACTATGGTGTTACTTACACAAAGACTCCAATCTTTTGTGATAACACAAGTGCCATTGCCATATCTCACAATCCTGTGATGCACTCGAAAACCAAGCACATCGACCTCAGGTATCATTTCATTCGTGATCATATTCTGAAAGGAGACATTGAATTGCACTTTATTCCCACTGATAAGCAACTCGCTGACGTTTTTACAAAACCCTTAGATGTCAAAACCTTTAAACATCTAGTCAGTGAGTTGGGTATGTTAAATCCTTAGACTGGTAATCTTGTTATGAACGCCTCAGTGACACTGATCTGGTTCACCAGTCTGAGCGATCCATGTAATTTTTGCTAGCCTAGCTATCGAACGCCTTTGTGATACTATCTTGGCACTTATTAATTCATGGATCATCACTTCAGGGGGAATGTTAAATATTTTTCAAAATTATAAAATTAACCTTCATTTTTTAGGGGGAACTTTTTGCTCAGAAAAATACATTTAACTGAAGCACTTCAGAAAATAAAAATATTTCAGTTGAATTTTATTGACTGAGATGGTTCAGATCTCGTTGGAACTAACCATGCTCAGAATTTGTTTAGTCATCACTGAAATACAAAACCTTTCAAGATATTTTATTTTGATACTTGGTCAATTGTGTGTACACGTGGCCTATTGCATACTATGTTTTTAACTTACGTTGGTCATGCTGATGTGTCACACAAGTGGCGCCGTAAAAGAGAAAGAAATGAGTACTTTTATTGAAAAAGTGTACAGGGTGGGGTCCCTCAAACGTCTCTGCATTAAATGCTGACTTGACCCCAGAAATTGTTTTTAATTGGAAAAATCCTTTTTGTTCCATCTTAAATACAAATTCCTTATTCATTCTTTCATTTACTTCGTTTTTCATTAACTCTCTAATCATCAATCTCTCTCATCTTTACCCTCAAAATTCCTTAAACTCTTCTTATTCCTTTTCAATTTCAACTCTCAAAACAATGGCTAAATCATCTTCTTCTTCACACAAATCACTCATAACTTTTGAATATATTCCAACGAGTGATGTGAAAACATCTGCTATATGGCCTAAGAACTTCACTCCATCCCAAATCCGATTCAATATGAGCAACTTTTTGGCTCAATTGAATGTTATATCTGAAACCTTAATGGGAAGAATAAACAATTTTTGGGAGCAATCCCCTTTCCATTATGCGCTGTCCGCTAATCCGCAAGCAATGTATCATCGATACTTGCTTGAATTCTGGTACTCAGCAGTGATAAGCAAGGATGAACAATCCATCTCTTTCACTCTAAATGAGGGCACCAAGAAGTGTGTCATTACTCTTGAGGGGTTCAGAAATTCCCTTCATCTGAACTACCTCAAACCTCCCCAGGTGTTTGTTAAAAGGCTCAAAGGAGTCAATTTCAGGGAGGTTCTGGTCGCCACTGGTCATGGTGATATGGAGGATGATAATGGAAATTTGAAGACCTCTGGACATATTTTCATGTCTGGTTTTGGTACTTGTTGGAGGTTCTTCTGGACACAAATCGTGGAAAGTCTTGGTGGCAACCATGGAGGGTTGGACCAACTTTCACTACCCCAAGTAGAGATGGGGTATTATATCTGGAATGGGATGCAAGTGGACTTTGCTGAGATTCTCTTCTCTCAGTTGATTACAAAGTTAAAGGGGAAGAGAAGTCTACATATTGCATTTCCAAGATTTTTAAGCTTGTGCTTTAAGGATATACTTGGTGATGCTTATGATCAAGCTGGATATGATGCTTCTGTACCGGAATATGGGAGAGATTTCTCTAAGGCAACAATTACTGAAGATGAGCCTGAACTCTCCTCTGCTATGATTCAGGTATTTGCTAAAACTGTTTCAGCCACACTAGCTGGTCCAGAAAGGTCACTAAGTGGGCCACAAAAGAATGTGGGACCCGTTAGTGTACCTACGGTTGAAATCATTGAATCTGGTAACGATGCAACTGCTGATGCAGCTGTTGAACCAGAATCTGGTGAGGGTACTAGTGACCCAAACCAGGGCATATCTGACCAGATTGCACAAGTGAATGCCTTCTGGGATGACGATGAGCTACCTCAAGAGAATCTCGATTCTCTTGCTGACTTTGAGTTTGACGAGGGCTTATTGGAGGCGAATCAATCTGATTCTGAGCCAGCCCCCATCCTCGCAAACGCCCCTCCTCCTCCCCCAGAAATCCAACCAGAAAATGAACCTTATGTTCCACCACCACCATCTCACCAAAATCCCATCTTTCCACCAGGCACCAATCCCGCATATGTAACCGATCCTTCTTTCACTCCTTCACTTCAATTTCTACACCCACAAATTCACAACGTACCACCACCGATTAATTATGATGCCCCTTCAGAAAAAGACTTGGATTCTGAGACGGAATCTGAGAGTCCAACAGATGTTCAAATGAACAAGGTTTTAAAAGGGCTTGGTAGTTTACCTTTTGTGGCTCCTGCTTCTGCACAACCCCCACCTCCTTTCAACGTAGAAGCACAGTTAGAGAAAACCCAAACCGAAGTCCAAGGCCTTATTCTTAGGGTGGAGGACTTGACTAAATCTCTAACTGCCAACACTAGCTCCTTGGCTGATATGAAAGGTGCTCAGATGTTCCTTGGAACTGAGTTGACCAAAGTTGCTGGGAATGAAGGACTAGTGGTTGGAAAATTGAATGAGTTGGTAATGACGTGCAATAAGGTGAGCTCTGCAATCAGAGAAGCCTTCAGATTGACAAAGAGAGATGTGCAAGCTTCAGTAGTTGCGAACTTGACATCTGGTGTTGAGCTGTTGAAGCAAGAGGTTATGGCAGTTGGAAGTGAAGTTCATGAGCTGGTTCAGAAGCCAAGTGTCAATGAAAAAGAACTTGGGGCTTCCATAAGTGTTGGTGTTTTGGATAGTCTGAAGTCTGAGCTATCTCAGAATCTAGCTGCTCAGATTTCAGAATCTGTCTCTCAGAAGATTGGTGAAGAGGTTAGAGTGATGATTGCTGAACTGACCAAAGATACAAATGACAAGGTGGAAAAGGCTGTCAATGAAATCAAAGATTCAGTTTCCAAGCTTGAAGGTTCAGTTCAGAATCAGTCAAAGCAATTCGATGAAATCCTAACACTCTTGAAGAAAGACAATGTTGTTGCTCCCCCTCCCCCTGCTTCTTTCACTGAAGAAGATAGAAAGATGCTAAAGGACTTAAAAGATCAAGAAGCACTGAACCTTAGTTCTTCCTTCAGACTAAAGGCTCAGTTTGCTACAATGGCAAAAGGTATTTGTGAGTGCCTAGAACAACAAAGTTGGGAACCTCTGCAGGCACTTAAAAATACGCTTGATCTCTATGCTAAAATGCCTGCGGAGATTCCCAAAGGGGGAAGTGGTGTGCCTCTTGGGTTACTGGCTAGTACTCAAGAAATGATTCAAGCAACCAAGAAGCAAACTGAGGTGCCTTCTGGTAGTGCCTCAGTTCAGGGGGAACATGTTCAGAAACCAGAATCTGAAGCTGGAAGGAAAGATAAGGGAAAAGCCTTAGTGACGGCAGAACCTACAAAGAAAACTGATAAGGGTTCTGGTCTGGTTGTTGGTGAAGATGTTGATGAACAAGGTTATCCACTTCATGATCCTAATGCTGATAGCAAAAAGTTGGAGACTCTGCAGAAGCAAGTCTCTAACCAATTTATCATGTGGAGTGAGAACAAGGAAAGGGAAAGGGTTCAACACCAAAGTATGGGAACCCTTGATCACATTGATGCTGCATCTCTTGGTCTCTCACTAGAAAGATTTCAGAAGATCAAACATGATCCAAGAGTGCAGAAGGCAGTTAAAGATATGCTTGATTATGAGTATGGGGTGAACTACTCTCCTTTGGAACAAAAGCTGGACCATCTCACTTTCAAGATGTCCATTCAAGACTTAGTGAAAAATAGAGAAATGGAAATGGCCAGAAAGAAGAAAGAGGTTCTGGCTGGAGTTCTGCAAGTAGAGAAGGAGTTGTTCAGACCACCAACAAAGCCCAGAACTGGAACAAGGACTGCAAAGAAAGATTCTCGTGATGTTGTCCATACTTCAATCAAACCAATTTCTGATGATGCTGCTGAGCTCCAAAGAAAACATGAGAAGGACCAGTATGATCGTTATATGAATCATCGATCGCATCCAGCCAAAATTGTTGATATGGTAGTTGCAAAGGCTGATGGATTGAAGCTGTTTGATTTAGTTGTGAAAAGAGAAGGAAGGGCTACTGAAGAATATAGTCAGGTTTCAGTGCATGAATTTGGGATTCTGAGCATAGGGAGATGATCCAGATTCTGAAAGGGAAGCCAAAGTCTGCCTTGACTGGTGCATGGTTAGCAAGAATTCAACAAAAGATGCAAGCCAAGGTAGAAATTGAAAACAGGCTGTTTGGCAAAAGGGATCATTCTCCACTGAAGAGAAAACCTACTGAGGCACCTTCTGGTTCAAGGCCTGCCAAGAAGTAGTTTTCTATTCAGAATTATCATGTACTTGTAAATATTTGCATTTGTAACTTTCATTTCAGTTTATATATACAAGTTGCAAGTGTAACAAATAAGTAGATGATAAGTTTAAGTTAGAAAAACACAAGTAAAATTCTGAGACATCAATGATCTATAAGATGTACTTAAGAAATTTTTACAACTTAAACAAAAACTTGTATTTCAGACTTACAAACATGTATAGATAGAAGTTTGAATGCATGCACTATTTCAGAACAAATAGGGGGAATTTGTTAGGTTGAAAATCGACCATGTATAATTTGTTCAGAAATAGCTTGAAGTTTAGTGAAGACATTAGTTCAGAATTCTGAGATACCTCAGAATTCCTTCACTGAAGCTTCACTTCAGTTCAGATCAAGACAAATCTGAAGCATTCATTCTGAAGTCAAAGACTGAAGTATGAAGAAGAGAATCATCTCAGAAGCGAGCATCAGAGTGATTCTACCAGATCGAAGACTGAAGCATCTCAGTGCTAAAGTATTTACAACACTTTACACTGATTACGAGGAAGACTTTTGCCTTACACAGTTACCAAGTTGATAGATTTATCTATTAATAAAAAGTACAAAGTATAGGTATGGAACCTAGTACGTTAAGTCACATCAAGTGACTTATATACTCTTCCTAGTGCAGCATGTAAGGAATTATGACTTAATTCCTTAAATGCTCACAACCACATTTGTACGACATTGTCCATGTCATCATGAACTAAGTCTATAAATACAAAGTCTTCTCATAACTTGCAAATGGCTTGAAACCTTAGCATTGCAACTTGTGAGATATACTCTAAGTAAACTTACGAGTATTTCCAAGTAAATTAGATCACTTGTATTTCGGGATTGTTTAGATACTTACACTTGAGTGTTTATCTTTGTTCCGCAACAATCCTTGTATTTGTTTATACATCAATAAATCAAATACATTAGAAAACAACGTATCTCAATGCTTTATACTTGATTATATTTACATATATCTTTATATAGTTTCTGCCATTTAGTTCTTGCTTTTTACTATAAGTCAATTGTTTCTTGTTATCCATATCTGGATCGTAAACTTAACTTGTCCATTCAAGATAAGTTGTACTTGCCAGTCGGGTTTGTCATTCATCTATATTTGGGACTCACAAAACCCTAATTAGGTTTTAAGTACAACTATAGCTTTTAAAAGACTCCCGAGACTTAACATGATCGTTGAAGCATGATTATAACATTGGGCAAGTCGAAGAAACATCTAGAATGAAAGGCGACTCGATGCAAGAAAGTTGGAATCAAAAATAAACAAAACAGGAAAACTGAAAAGGTATAGCACCGTCTCGCACGGTGTGTGCCACCGTCTCAAACGGTCGGCCAGCCCTGGACCACCGTCTCGCACGGTCACGCCACCGTCTCAGACGGTGGCTTGGATTTTTGTGTTTTACCGTTTAGCTTAGCGTGTAGCAGGGTGTTTCACCGTTTAGTCACCGTCTCATCAATTCGAAAATGCAAGCCACCGTCTCAGACGGTCCAATCACCATCCCAGACGGTGGGAAGAGAACACGAGCAGCAGCAGCAGGTTAAGTGCAGAAAAATGACCCAAAACCTATTTTCCCAAAACCTAAGACCCCAAATCGATGCAAGAAGTTGTGGGACTCGTTTTGAAGCAAGATTAGATGTTCTTATGCCTAAATACACACAACCCATATCAAATTTCCATTCCAAAACATCATAATCACTTCCAAATCACCCAACCCAAACCAAAACCCTAGATGAACCCTAAATTCGATTTGACCAAATTTGAGACCTGGAATAACTTTGAAACGACTAGAAACATGTAAATAAGCATAAATAGGTGAAGATGGGATGAATTTGACTTACCAAAACTTTCTTCTTGAGCTCAAACCCGAAATTAGCCAAAATGGGTAAAAACCTTGCACTATGAACTTCAATTCTTTGATATGAAGATTATAAGATGATGTTGATGATGATTCTTGTATTGAATTCGGTTCAATAACACTAAATGATGTAGATGTAAATGAGAGAAAAGAGGGAGAGATGGGATTTTGAGGTTCTTGCACTTGTTAGAGGGAAAAGAGAGAAAGATTGAGAATGTGTGGTGAAATGAAGAGATAAGGGAAAAGGGTTGGGTCATATGGGCTCATGGGTCATGGGTTTAGCCCATGGGTCGACCCGTTTCCATTTACAAGCTAATTTACACATCGTTTTACATTTATTCACCGATTAAGTCATACAATCGACCCTACAAATATACCACATAGTCATTTAATCACAAAATGAACCCAAATATTTCATTAACTTAAATTGTTAGTCAAATTACACGTAAAGTCAACGGGTCAAAACTCACGGATGTTACACAATGTGTTGAACAAGTTGCCATTTTAAAGGTTACAATATTAGAAGCTAAATAAATTCCCTTATCGTAAGAAAAATAAATGTGAAATATTTTAATTTTTCTATAAATAAACGTGTGAATATCTTTCAAAAAATAGAAATTATTGGACATCTTACTTTATTTTGACTAAATCCCCCATCAAAGAAGGAAATATAAATAATTACACATTCGAAATGAAATCAAACTAATATATTTGCAACAACTAATTGATAGGGGTTACTTGTATGTTTAGAAAAATAGTTTTAATAAATCAAACTAATATTTTGCAACAACTAATTTTGAGAATAATCAGATATAATTAGCAATATAAATCGGTGGAGACTTTATCTATATGTATACTAAATATCCCCATCAAAGAAGGAAATATTACCAATTAAACATTCTAGTTTGGAATGAAATCAAACTAATATTTTGCAACAACTAATTTTGAGAACAAAAATATTAGCAATATAAATCGTTGGAGACTTTATCTATATGTATATAAATATCCCCTCAAAGAAGGAAATATAAATAATCAACTTAGTTTACCTCTAATAAAAGTCATGGAAGTGAACAGTAAATAACTCGGTTTGCAATATAGTGCATATATATAATAGTCTTTAGTTGTAGTGGTCTGGCTGCTGCTTATTAACCGAGAGGTCCAAGGTTCGAAGTCTTATTTGGGGAGATTTTGATTTATTTTTATTTTTTTTGTTTTTTTTTTCCAACTATTGTTTTTTTTTTTTTTTGTTTAAATTTTTTTTAAACTTTTTTGTTTTTTTTTTCCAACTATTGTTTTTTTTTCAACTATTGTTTTTTTTTATATTGTTTTTTTTTTGTTTTTTTTTTTTTTTTCCAACTATTGTTTTTTTTAACACTTTGTTTCACATATATTCTTTTTGTTTTTATCTTTTGAAGTTTGTTCTTTCTTTGATATTTTATATTTCTATTTTGTTTTTAAGCATTTTTTTCTTTATATGTTTCTGTTTTTATTAAACTTTTGATTGTTTTTTTTTTCCAACTATTGTTTTTTTTAACACTTTGTTTCACATATATTCTTTTTGTTTTTGGTAATATTTTGATTTTTACCAACTTTTATTAAAATCTTTTTGTTCAATTTTTTTCCTTTTGGTTTGACTTTGGATTATTTTTTTGTCACATTTTGTCTTTTTACTATTTTTTTAAGTAAACATAAACTTGATGGTTTTGTTGTAATATTGCCATTAAAAAGGAAATCGGATAACCGCGGCAACGCGCGGAGTGAATTTTCTAGTATATAATATTAGTGTTTGTATGAGTGTGAGAAAATAATAATAATAATATTAAAATAAAAAGAAGTTAAGCATGCTGATTTCTTTTTGGAGAGCTCTATGAATGTTTTTTTGTTGCAACTTGAAGTATTATGTGGTTACAATCTTTAGTGCAAATAGCAGAGTATTATGTGATTCTCTAATTTATTTAATTTGAAAAAAAAAAAATCTTGCATAGACAAAATGTAGATAATCCTGTTTTACACTAATTATCCATACAAGCCTTAAACTATACAAACTATATGGTGGTTAAACTGTCCAGGCCAAATAGTTTTTTTTTTCAAATTAGACTCAAGAGTTCTTTTCTTTAATTAAGAGTAATAAATCATTCCTAATATTAAGATTATTTTAATTTATTTTAATTAGAGAAGTTTTTTCCCTCTATTTTCACGGATTTGATAGTATTACTAATTGACAAGATAGTTGACTTTTTATTAAAATTATTACTTTATTTAGAGTCAGAGTAATTATTTTCTATTTAAGAGAGAACTTCATTGCCTCTTTTACAAATTTTTTGTATCAAACAATAATAGATTGATTTAATTTCATTCTTAATCTATCATGATCCCTGTAATTGAGGGATTGTTTTTTTTTTAAGAAAACACTATGTACACTAAATATTAGATATTGCTTTTGCTAATTATAGGCAGCCACAATTAACAACGTATGCACGTGTTCTAAACATGGGTAGACATCTTAATACCATCATTCATCAACATAGAAATCATGATAGACATTGGATTTAAGAGAGAATATCACATCTATATGTCATAAGATGGGGTAGACATCTAAATTTATATCATAGGTATGATTTTCATATATGTACCTATGTTACAAATGTTATTTTACTGTAATCTTCTATACATCATAGGAGCTACACATTCATTTATATATAGCCAAATATGTCAATGAAGACTATAAACTTTTACTATGTTTCACATCATTATCTATGATTTTTATATTACCAATTAAACATTCTAGTTTGGAATGAAATCAAACTAATATTTTGCAACAACTAATTTTGAGAACAAAAATGATTAGGAGACCTAATAAAAACACCTTAAACTAACCTAACAATATAAAGATGACACCTGTAATTATAAATTAAAAGCCCATTAATTATCTTATGTTTTTACTACTATACCCTTAATTCTTATTTAAATGGACGGACTCTAAACTAAATATATTACTTTAATTTTTCCTTGATTTGTCTATAATTAATATACATATACGATTATACATATATCTTGCATTCATATTCAAAACCCTTCAATATATCCTATCATATATCCTTCAAATCTACCAATAAACTAAAACAGGATTGTAACGTTCTTTGATCAACATGTGTTACAATATTGAAGCGACACATGTACTTTTTAATATGTATCCTAATTTGTATCTATCTATACTAATTAAATTTATTATGCTATATTTGTTATATTTACTTACCATATATATTATTTTAAGAAATATTCTTAATTATTTAAGATAATAATTAACTTCCGTATAAAACCAAGTTAACATTAGGAAACGAATTATAATATCTATCAAATTTACATTTAAATATACCTTAACGTGATGAATATTAAATATTATTATTTTAATATAGGAAAGTTTGATACGTTAAAATCTAGATATCAATTGGTATATATTTTTTTATTTACCAATAAATTAAAATAGGATTGAGATGTTCTTGAAACAACACGTGACGTAATCCTTGATCGACATGTGTCTTTTTAATTAATTTATTTTATTAAATTAGCTTTTTTAATTGTATATAGATTTAATTTCCTATTAGACTTGGAATTAAATTCTAACTATTGACTTATAGATACAAAACACATTATGACCTTATTTGATTGATAGTTTTCTCAATAATAAAATTGTCTCTTTTTATTTCTCAATTCTTCAACTCCTATTACTTCTATTACTTATAATAATAAATTATTAACATTGAATACTCCAAATATCTGAGTTTACGATCCGAAATCACAAGGCTATTTAATTTCAAGATTCGATTTTGATGTGATTGTAAAATTTAAGGTAAATCCAAAACTTTAACTAAACTTATATTATATTTATCATTACTTATTATTGTTTATTATAACTTAGTTTCGATCATCGGTTTACTTTAACCATAATTTATTTCATATTCACAAATCATGTATAAGACATATTTAAATTTCTTTATGATGCAATCTATATAGCTACCGTACATCGTACGGGTATTAGGACTAGTATAAATATATTCTAACAACTATTCTAAATCTAATATCACACAGGTTACGTAATTCATTGTATTGTTTATTTTATTTCCTTGTCGTTGCATCTAAATATATTCTAACAGCTATTCTAAATCTAATATCTGAATTTGTAAATAACATATTGTTTCAATATACAGTATGTACTTTTGTAAATAACATATACAGTGTTTCAATATAAACAATTATACAGTAGGTATTATAATGTCATACATGATTACGTTCTTATACATAATCTTTCAATATAAATATTATGTAATACATGGTAAATGATATGGTGTCGTATCTGTATATGCATTGCTCAATGTTAAAGTATTGATTTTGAGGTTGTTAATTTTTTTAATTAATTTTTTTTTTTTTTTTTTTTTTTTTTTTTTTTTTTTTTTTTTTTTTTTTTTTTTTTTTTTTTTTTTTCCCTTACTAACTAACTTTTTTTTTTTTTTTTTTTTTTTTTTTTTTTTTTTTTTTTTTTTTTTTTTTTTTTTTTTTTTTTTTTTTTTTTTTTTTTTTTTTTTTTTTTTTTTTTTTTTTTTTTTTTTTTTTTTTTTTTTTTTTTTTTTTTTTTTTTTTTTTTTTTTTTTTTTTTTTTTTTTTTTTTTTTTTTTTTTTTTTTTTTTTTTTTTTTTT
>CM067169.1:162501035-162542972 GCA_034093135.1 Erigeron breviscapus | reverse complement strand
CCAAAACTCTACCAGGTATGACTCATAAAGCACAGGTGAATGAGTAAGAATGTGATGAATTCTTGACCGCTTCAAAAATGCAAAAATCTCATGGTAGTATGCGGTTCCATCTTGATTCTCGTCCAAATCAATTCCCCATTTAAATTCTATAATACCTGGCTCGAAATGGATGATTTTGACAACGTCTTTCTGAATATGGTTATGAAAGTCATAAGGAAATAACGAAAAGGGCCCCTTAATTTCTCTTAAAGATAAGTTCAAGAAGCTGAAAATTGACATCAAGTTGTGGAGAAAAGAAAGTTGCGCGACTAGAAATAAAGATGCTATATCTAAAGAGATCGCTGAAGTTGATAATAAACTGATATTGGACCGAAATAATAAACGCTTGCAGACAAGAGAAGGGCACTCGTGACTGAATTACAGGTGATGGATAGTAGGAATTGTAAAGATTTGAAACAGAAAGCCAAGGTGAAGTGGTGTATAGAAGGGGATGAAAATTCCAAATTCTTCCATGCTATTATAAATAAAAGAAGACGAGAAAGCTCTCTTAGGGGTATTAAACACAATGGTGAATGGATCACTGATGCACTTGAGATTAAAACTTGTTTTCGTGATCACTTCGCCAACAAATTCAAACGGTTTGAAGGCTTGGATTTCAAAGTGGATGACTCGCTCTTCAGAAAACTATCTGTATCCCAAGTTAATAATCTCGAATCAGAATTTTCTTTGGAAGAAATAAAAGCGGGAGTTTGGAGCTGCGGTGGGGAAAAGGCTCCAGGACCCGATGGATTTTCTTTTGCGATGGTGAAAAGGAAATGGAGCAATCTTAAAGTATATCGATCAAAGGAGTTTATTTAGCAAGTATAGATCACTTGTAATTCAAAGATTGTTTAGATACTTACATACGTGTAATATCTAGGTTCCGCAACGATCTTGTATTTTGTTTATACATCAATAAAGAAAATACACTTGAAAACTACATTTGTGTTCCACCATTTATTTACTTGTTTAAAATATTGCTTAAGTCATTTATTACTTTGTTTATATTCTTGCATAGTTATATTGAAGTAATACTAGTCCAATTCTAGTTCATACTTGTCTTGTATTTTACACTCGTGGGTTAAACCATCGTGTGAGGGACTTTACACAAATTATTTTCTAAACTGGATCTGAGGTCTGGCTATCATCAGGTTAGAATGCACACTCATGATGTCTACAAAACTGCTTTCAAAACTCACCAAGGGCATTACGAATTTCTGGTCCTTCCATTTGGCCTGACCAATGCACATGCTACCTTCCAAGCTTTAATGAATGACACATTTAAGGACATTCTCAGGAAAGGTGCATTGGTATTTTTTGATGACATCTTGGTCTATAGTTCAGATTGGCAGACTCATTTGGGGGATTTGGACAAAGTTTTAAGCTTAATGAGAATTCACTCTTTAAAAGCCAAAAGGTCCAAATGCTCTTTTGGGGGAACTAAAGTAGAGTATTTAGGCCATGTGATCACTACACAAGGGGTTTCTACTGATCCTGCAAAGATCCAGGCAATACAAGAGTGGCCTGTGCCACTAAATGTCAAGCAGTTAAGAGGGTTTCTAGGCCTTGCAGGGTATTAAAGGAGATTTGTTCAAGGTTTTGGTATTATTGCCAAACCACTCACAGATTTACTTAAGAAGGACAAGTTTTTATGGTCTGCAGCCTCTCACAATGCTTTTGAGCAACTTAAGCATGCCATGGTCACACCTCCAGTGCTCAGCCTGCCAGATTTCACCAAACCCTTTGTTGTTGAGACTGACGCCTCTTCCACAAGGTTAGGAGTTGTTTTAATGCAAGACCATCATCCCTTGGCATATATCAGTAAGGCATTATCCATGAGACAGCAGAGTTTATCAGTCTATGAAAAGGAATTGTTGGCCATCATGTTAGCAGTCAAACAATGGCATCACTACTTAATTTCCAAGCCTTTTATCATCAAAACTGATCATCAAAGTCTCAAGCACCTATTGGAGCAGAAGATAGTCACTCCTCTTCAGCAGAAATGGTTAGCCAAATTAATGGGCTATAACTATGAGATTATGTACAAAAGGGGTGCAGACAATGTAGTTGCAGATGCATTATCCAGAGTCAGTGGTTCTTCTATTCTGAAAATGAGTGTTAGTGCTATTAATGATGGGTTGCTAGACCAAATTAAGGAAGCCTGGACCAAGGACCCACTCACTAAAGCATTAATTGAGAACAAAATGGAGAGCAGGTGCCAAACAGATCATGGGATGGATCTCTACTGAAGAGGAAGGGCAAATTGATCATTGCACAAGACAATAAATTGAGAAATTCTATTATAGAGATCTTTCACTCCTCTGCAACTGGTGGACATTCAGGTATTACACCAACTTTGGCCAAAATTAAGAGTTTATTCTATTGGAAGGGTTGTATGAAGGATGTGCAGCAAGCTATCAGGAATTGTACTACATGTCAGAGAGCCAAATATGAACGCATAGCCTCTCCTGGGATACTACAACCACTCCCAATACCTCACACCATTTTTTCTGACATATCCATGGACTTTGTTTCTGGTCTCTCCAAGGTGCAGGGTAAAGACACTATCATGGTCATTGTGGACAGACTGACCAAATATGCCCACTTCATACCTCTATCACACC
Organism: Erigeron breviscapus; assembly: GCA_034093135.1. Lineage (NCBI taxonomy): Eukaryota > Viridiplantae > Streptophyta > Magnoliopsida > Asterales > Asteraceae > Erigeron > Erigeron breviscapus. The sequence continues at coordinate 162,540,309 of CM067169.1, read as the reverse complement.
CATACAATGCCACCACCATTGCTCAAGTCTTCCTTGATAACATTTTCAAGCTCCATGGAACCCCTACTACAATTGTTTCTGACAGAGACCCAGTGTTTATTAGTAACTTTTGGCAAGAATTTATGAGATTGCAAGGGGTCAAATTGGCTTTATCCTCTGCTTATCACCCTCAGTCTGATGGCCAAACTGAGGTTTTGGAATCCTACTTGAGGGCTATGTGCATGGATTCCCCAATGACTTGGCTCAAGTGGTTATCCCTGGCCCGGTGGTGGTATAATTCCACTTGGCACTCATCTATCAAAATGTCACCATTTGAGGCATTATATGGAATTCCACCACCTCTGCATATTCCCTACATACCAAATGACACACCTGTTGCTGCTGTAGAGGATTTACATCGTGACAGGGAGCAAATGATCTTGAAACTTAAAGCAAATTTGGAGACTGCACGAAATCGCATGAAGCAGTTGGCTGATGTTCACAGGACTGACAGATCATTTCAAGTTGGGGACTGGGTCTATGTGAAATTGTACCCTTTTGCTCAGCAGTCTTTGAAATTACATCACAACAGGAAGCTCTCTCCAAGGTACTTTGGGCCGTTTTTTATTCTGCAGAAGATTGGACAAGTAGCTTATCGTTTGGACTTGCCTACTGATGCTCAGATTCACCCTACCTTCCATGTTTCCCTCCTTAAGCTGGCTCATGGTTCTCATACTCTGACTGGTCCTTTTCCACAAGGCCCCAGATTCTTGCTCACTCCTCGGGCCATTTTGGACACTAAAATGGTCAAAAAGGGTGCTAAAGCTGTTGTTAAGGTCTTGGTTCATTGGGATGGTCTCTCCATGAGTGATGCTTCATGGGAGTTCTTGGACGACATGAAATGCCGTTTCCCTCACTTCTAGTTTTGAGGACAAAAACTTTCTTAAGGGGAGGGTAGTTGATATATGTGAAATATTGTATAATATACTAAAGGGTCGAAATAAATAAAGGAAATAAGTCGAGGGGGTGTTTGTGTAAATATTGGAGTCGGTGTTGATGGCCGGAAAGGTTGTTACAACCGTTTAACCGCTTTGTGTATATAAACCCAGTTATATGATAATCAAAGTATGATTTTGGTGTGATAATCTCTCTCTCTTCTCTGATTTCTCTCTCTCTAGATTTTCTGCTCCATTAGTGGATCCCTATCACAGCACTATCGAGGTTAAGTTGATGTTCTTCACTGGGGTTGGTCTCCATAGACTTAATGATCTCAAGTGTTTTCACAAATTTATATACTACGTATGAATGAAAACTTCTTTCACAAATTTATTTTTATTAATTTAATGACAAAACTAATATATGACTTATGAAAATACCCAATTACCTCTGAAAGCGAATGAGTGATATTAATGAGAAGTTAGCGTTTTATAATATCATAAATTGACAATATATGCACCGTCAAATACGATATTTGGACCTAAAACCCGTGAAAAACGGCATTAGGAGTTACTTTATTTTTTTTTGCACGGCTTAAAATTTTGAAGGCGGAAATCAAATATTTTAACCAACAGTGGCACATTCGGAATATCAAAAACTAATTAAAATTTATTTAATGGCAAAAGGTTATATATGTGACATAAAATCAAGTAATTTATAGTGATTTTGGTCGTGTTTGTTTAATGACTTAATAAAAAAATTATGATTTAATCAAAAAAACTTAATACATTAAGTTATCAAAAATGTTTGTTTTTTATTCATGCAGACATTATTAATCAATTCAGTCACTTTTTCAATTGAATCACTTAATAATAATTAAAAAAACAAACAGGTCTTTATACATATTGTGTCATTAATAGTTATGAAAATTAATGACACAAGGTGAAAAGCGCCACTAATGTTTCCTTTCTATAGTGGCAGAAATATTATGTGTATATAAAAACTTTTTATAGTGGCAAATAAGAAAATTGCTACTAAATATATGTATCACTAAATGACATTTTATTTGTAATGAAATATAAATGATAATAAACGTAGCCTTTTTAAGACTAAAAACCTTAAGAAAGAAAATCTAAAGTTGAATTTTTAAATAGCGGTGAAAAAAATCTATAAATCTAATTGAGAAATTGATATACATTGGATACTTTCTAAAAAGATGGTATTTATCTGTATAAAAAAGTAATATTTATAAGCTTGCTTGAGAGTTTTTAATTTTTTTTAAGTGTGTATTTATCTAAGCATTAAACTACGTGAAAGATTATAAAAAAGACTAATATACTTACACGACTTAATGAGAAGGCAAATCTATATTTAGTTCATAATTATATTTTGCTAAACAAATCTGGTTATCTTAAATTTCAAACTATCACTTGATACAATAGTTTTAAGTTTTACTAATTATTTTATAGAAACATAAAATCATGAGTTTTTTTTTCTCTATATAGAGACATATCTTAACTTTGATTGTAAATGCGTTAGTCTTCAATGAAACTTTGTTTATTTATAAATTAACTCATTTTAGCAAGATACCAATTTACATCTTTTGCATTATGATACTAACTAATTCATTTTCAACATCTTTGTGTCTGTTTGACAAGGGGCTTTTGAGGGCTTTTAGGAGCTTAAAAGCCTTAACTTTTAAATATAAGCCCATTTTAAAACTATAACCCTGTTTGGAAAGACATTTGAATTCAAAAGCTTCAGCCCCAAAAAGCTCTTAAAATTCCCGAAAGGTCTTTTAAATAAAAGCTTGTGTAAGAAGGATTGAAATAGAAGCCCCAGCCCCTAGCCCCATTTTTAAGCTCTAGCTCCAAGCCCCTAACCACAGCCCCAGCTCGAAGCTTTTGTGCCAAACATACCCTTTATCTATGTTTTTTAATTTACTATATTGTCAAACAATAACATGTCATTAATTAAATATGATCTCGCAATAATCTAGTTTCTCAATATTATAGAGTTTCATATAAAATTTGTCTATGGATTTGGTTTTATAGGTAGACCTAAATTGTAAAATTGTATAAACACGGTTGATTGATATAACTGGAACCAGAGGGATCGAAAATGTTGTCTAGAAGGACTTATTGACGCTGTTGTAACTTCCCTCCCTGTTTTCTAGGGTTTCACTTTAAACATCCATTCATTCCTTATTCCGTTCACCAGAGCGAAAAATGCACCGTAATTTTTTTTTCTCCCCCTTAGTGTGCCCTAATTTTCTTTTCTTTTGTTACATGTATAGTTATACAACTATAGTTCTATCTGTATATCTGTATATATATGTTTGATATTTGATTTTTTGCCTTGTAATTCTTGTTTGATTATATTTTTAATGTTAGATATCAACTGTATAAGCCTGAGACTTAGATTATTATAAATCACTAAAGTTTTATCTTGTACCCCTTTTGATTGTATACGCTGTGCAGATTCAACAAAATTATATGTGTTTTCCGTAACATAAAAAAGTCGGGTCCTTTTGACTTCCAAAGATGTGATTGAATTTATCACATGGTTTCTATTAATTATTTGAAAAAAACATGCCAACATCGTTTTTCTAGGCTTCATTCCATTGTTGGTTTGATGCATTTGTTTTTCGATGTAATTTGTATCTCTATTAGATGTAGTGTACATAGGTCTGCTCAGTCACAGTTGTAATAGCCTATAAGTGGCAAAACCAATGTAACATTTTATCGATGAAATGCATGTATTTTGATTTTTGAGTATATTTGGATGGTTGGATGGATGGATTTTTAACTGCATTGGCTTGCAGGACTAAAATAGATGCTCGATAAATGTAGTTTGGTCATTAGTACTCACCAAAATCTTTTCTCTTTTTGTTTCAACCATCTTCTTAAGTGATTGTTTATGTTAGAAATCCATGTGTTGGCTGCGACTATATGATTTATGACTGCAATTTCTATCTGTCTACACACACATTTATATTATTCACTTGTTAGCGCATGAATGATAAATTTCTTTCCATTGCAGGGTGTGGTCCACCTTTCCTGGACCTAAGCAAAATTCCAAATATATATAGTGTTCCTTTGAATGATGAGGACCAGGATAGTTGGCAGGAGTTCAAAAAGTTTGATGATGGAACTGTATGTTATGATATATATAAGTCTCTCTATTTATGTATCCATGTGTATTATGCTTGTTGGAGTGTTGGACATTCGTATGACATGAAATTACATGTGTTGCAGCCCACTCTTTACGCAATCACATCAAGCTTGGCTGCACAACACAAAAGACCACTTCAGCTCGAGCATCCTTTTGTCTGTGTTGTCGGTGAGTTTGCGATTGCTTCCTTCAACAAGGCTTGTGAGATGGTATGGTTCTAATCTACCTGCTTTGACTTTATGTTTTTGTCATTCACTGTTTTACAAAACATATTTATGTGTTTAGCATGTGAAGAAGGGTAACCACAACAACATCTATGATTATGAATTTATGGAGTGCAAATACCTGAAGTTTACCAGGGATTACGTCTTCAGCATGACAATAGAGGCCATCGAAGAAGGGAAAATTGGCGTTTACGAGGCCAAAGTTTCATGCAATATTATTGATGGAAGGAGATCGCTGATCAAGTTTTTTCTTACCGATCGTACACCAGTTGGTATGTGATCATTTGAAGCATCTCATGTCTTGATTTGGTTATTACTTTTTTAAATGAAACCATAACACATTATTTGTATCAATTGGGAGGATGTGTTTCAGTTTTGGGTTTTTCACTTATAATGTTTACTCAATTGATGGAGCTGGCTTTATCCACCCATGATTTTTGGTATATCGCACCTCTAGCCGAGTTAAATGGATAGATCTAAACACTGGTTAGAAAAAACAGGTCAAATGACTCGAAGGGGTTAAAAGTCCCATCATGCTTACATTATCACTCAACATATATCTACATGTATAAAATTATTATATTACTCTAATTATCTTGATTCCACTATTATAGTTCTCTAAATCATGTTAATTTACTAACTACATTAGATCTTTTTTAATTTTTTAAAAGAAATAGTTAAGAGTAAAAGGTTTTTTCCAGCCAACCCAACCCTACACATGTAAAGAAGGTACCTGTTACCCACCCTGGCTTCTCTGCCGATTTTATCACCTCTAATAACTTCCATTAATTAATGGCTTTTGGTTTAATTATACCCTTTGGTCACATGTTGCATTAGCCACCCCGTCTTCGCTACCGATTTTATCTCCTCTAATACTTTCCATTAATTAATGTCCTTTTGATTTAATTATACCCTTTGGTCACATATGTTGCATTTGAATTCTTTCACCTTTTAAAGTTTTTTTTTGTTATTAGTATCATAACAAAACAAGTTGGTTTCCATCTTTTTTCGATGGCTTTGTCTTAATACCTTGTCTTGGATGTAGGTGAGAGAGCAATGGCAACTAACGTGAAATCTATTTATAACACTTTGAAAGGTTTGTCGACTCTCCTTCTGTATGCCAACTTTGTTTTATGTACACCTGTTTCATCTTCATACGCAGAGAATCACTATGCTTTTTTTTGTAACCACTTCACATATTTGTTAAGGTTAATTAACAATTTTGCATACATCACATGACTTGGGAGCTGTTTTCCTAGGATTTGATTCCAGTTGCATTACGTATTAACAATGGGGTGTATGTGCAGGGCTGAAAAAAGACATTGAGATCTACTTGGAAACAACACGCACATGTATGAAAGGTTTTATATTCTCCCTTTTATGTATTTAAGTTGTGAAACTTAAGCTCCTCTCGTCAAAATAATATTGATTGTCGTGAGAATTCAGCCATTATCAAGGGTGTACATCTGTCCAGTTCAATATCCCAGTGGTAATTCAATGGGCATTTGGTAAAGTAGTATCGCATGAATCTTAGTCAATGTAAAGTCAACGTTTAAAGTATAATGGGAAATGGGCAAGCATCTTTGTAAATTGATATATAAGGGTAATTGGTTACTTGTATTCCTTTGACTTTTGCGTTGACACTTTTTAAACTACAATTGCTAATCATAAACTTTTAACTAGTTTTGGAGGTTCACGCAAAGCTACTTATATGAGCCATAATTTTTTTTTTCTTGGTCCAATGTGCATAATCTTTCTAGAAAGTGATTTAGGGGAATTGGACTTTGTTTTTTATGCTGAATTGGACACGATGTCTCAAAGCTACGGTACTCCATCGATGTAGAGACATCTGTCATGGTCTTCTTTTTATGTCTTCAGAAGTTGAAGTAGTATCGACACCATTGCATATATGCGGTGCACCTTTTTCACATAAACCTGGGTCTTCCCAAAAAGGTTTGCCATCTTTTCCCCATCAGCTTTTTCATTTTTGTACACAGATAAGAAGAAAGACAAGGCGGCAGCTGAGTTGTTTAGCATGAAAATACATCGTTATAAAGCCATGTACCTGTTTACAAAATGGAGTAGAATGTATCAAGCATGTGGTATGTCTTCTTTCAAGAGAGGAATTCTTGATTTTTGTAATATTCTTTTTAAATATGTATTAGAGCTATGGTATTGACATTGTGGGATTGATGCAAAGCACGAAACATCCACTACATTTGAACTAGGTTATTCATCTAGCACACTGTCAATCTCATTATTGACACAATAGGTTTATCAAATTCTCATTATTATTTTTCATTTTCAATGCAAAGGTAAGAACGGCAAGGCGGCAGCTAAGTCGAAAAAGCACCATCAGAAAGCGATGAATGGTTAGTATTTGCATGAAAATGCACCAAAATAATGCCAGACACTTGTTTAAAAGTTAAAATTGGCAAGTGTCTTAAGCTAGGGATATGCATCTCTTAAGAGGCATTGATTTCTGTCATATTCTTTTTTGTTTATACATAATTAGAACTATGGTATTAACACCATGGGATTAATGCTACACAATTATGCACCCACTGCACTTACGCCAGGGTTTCCAGTTAGGGACCCTCTGAAATAGGTATTTCACTTTCATGTTACTTTTTTGGGATGTGCAGGTGAGAAGAAAGACAAAGTGGCAGCTAAGTTGATTCGTCTTAAAAAACACCATAATAAAGTCATAGAAGGTTAGGATTTACCATGTTAATACTTTTTTCGGTAAAAGGCCGTCACCCCTGGTTATAATATAAATATCAATGAACGTCAGGCAATCTAGCTGAATACTAGATTGACTATTACAAATCATGCCATCAAAGCACTAAACAGGAAAAGAAAAGTATAGACTACTTTCCTACATTACAAAGAACATCAATACAAACCTACACAACCACTCCAAACTACTTCAAAAAGTAGACAACCAATTAACCAAAGTTACCGATCATAATGGAACAAAGCAAAATCTATTTCCTAGTTCGACCCTTTAAAGTGCAGTCCATTGTTTTGGAGAAGGCTCTATGTATTTCATAAATTTCATTATCATCTAAGTCGTATACTTCATCGTCATCTTCATCACTGTAATCACATTGGTTGAAATGAGAGTATAAACTTGAACCTCCACTCTTGTTACCTTCTTTCTCAGCTATTACAGCTTCACCCATTTCCTTCTTTGTTTGTTGAGCCATGAACTTAGGTGTTTCATCATCAACCATCTGTACCTCATCATCATCACTATCAACCACTTGTTGTGTCGCCACCCCAAAGCTCGCTGTTGAAGCATTATCATGGTCATTAGTCGCACTTTTCAACTCATCAAAAGAATTTTTTAGTGCAACCGTAGGACAGGATTGCAAAATCGGGGCCTCCTTAATACTTCTACCATGAATCTTTAGGTTTATGACCATGCAAACGGAGGGGGGAATCTTATGAACCTTAATTAATAAGTAATAAACATATTATGATATATATTTGTTCATCTACCTCTTAATAGTAAATGGCTGTTGGTTGCACAAATAGGTCTTTGCAATGTGCTGGATCAGGAGCAGTGGTATCCCTTTCAGCAAGATTTTAATCAAAGGGCTAATCAAGGTTAACCTAAAGCTTATCCTGAATTCTTTATATCTTCTTTATTATTTTATTTAGAGGTTGCAATATTGACCCTTTACTTGTTAATGGGTTAATTTGGGTAAGTTGTCATCCCAAATATTGTCGGTATGAAGGGTATATATCAAATGGGTAAACGGTTGTGTTACTCAAATTTATATATTCTTAATTAAAATATAGATTTTGTAATTGTTATAAAGTGATCAACAGTGTGTGTGTGTGGGACAACATAACCAAATCCGAGGAGCGAAATAATTACAAGTCTTGACCCACCCATGTTACCAATTTGGATAGTCGGTCTACTTCACATTCAATGTTTTAGATAAATCTACCTGCAGATGTTTGGATGGGTGATATATATTTTAAGAGCGGGATGGAGCTTAGGAAGAAGGGAGCCACTTGTAGAGGGTACGACTACCGTAACCCAATGGGCGGAAGTAAGTCGTTTATGATTGTAAATACTTGAAATTGAAATTTATCATGAATCTTGATGTAGTTCCTGCTTTTAAACTTTCAGTGTCGGGGTTCTACTGTATTTGGTGATGGCCATGGTATGGTTTGGGTGCGGAGAAATTGGTAGGTTTATGATTGTGAACAGAGCTATATTTTTGGTGATCGCATATGATGTCCCTATTATGTACATTTTTTTCAACTCTTCGAGCTCTTTATGAGCGCTAACTAGGGATGGGATCGGATTGTGTTGGTTGGTTGTTAGAGCTGATCGACAACATGCTAGTTTTTGGAACTTGCAAGGTTTACCAAGAGCCTAAGACAAGTTGTGGTAAATAATTAATATTATGATATGATTGATGTCTTTCTGTCTATTGTGCCAAGTTTGGATCAAGTATGGGTTAGTCTCTTGTTAGATAGTTGATGCTGTTCCTCAGCTTCACGAAACATGTCTATCTAGTTTGGCTACTTGGGCTCTTGTGTTTTGTCATTCAACGTTTACGAACTTCCGTATGACTCGGACTCCAAGTTTCAACTTTTGGTAAATATATATTGTGTTTTCGAACCGTAGTTTTAACCTTTGTTATTCGATGTTTACAAACTTCCGTTTGGAGTTTAATGGATTTAACATTGTTCACAAAATTCCGTTTCAATCTTTAACCAAAAGTAAATATGTAACGAGTTATGTGATGTAGTTTTTTCAGCATATTGACTCTACATGTCCATTGGAAAGATGTAAATGGTAGGCTACTACGTAAAAACACTTGAGCCTCCTCAAGTGTCAATAAGAAACGAGATCATAATGCTGACATCTTAGGACTCGGATCTAAAATTGGCGCAAAAAGTGTTCAGTGTGAATGTAAAGTATGCATATTGACATTTTAACTTTTGAAAAGATTATAAACTAAACCGATTTTCTTATTACTTGAAAGAAAAGATGAACAGATTTATCAAAAGTAGTATAGATATAAATAGATTCAGTTACATAACATGATAATAATACTGGAAATATGAAAGAAAATAATATGATTCTGACATCACAGCCACCTAAAAAGGAACAATCAGAGTTTACATAGAAAAAGAATGGCTGCTGCAAGAATGACCTAGATTAGGGATGCCAATGGTACCCTAACCTCTCTTTTAATTATAATAATAATAATAATATAGTAAACCATTTTATATATGCCATTGAGAAACAATATTCCTTTTGTAGATTACAAAACAAACATTAAGTCTTGCGGTTAATTTATGGAACAATACAAATTTTCAGTTGATCTTGTTCTTAAAGGTTCCCCCATTAGGCCTCTCCTTATAACCCCTTATTCTTCTCCTATTCTTCAAATATTTTATTATTTCTTTTTTTCTTTTTCACAAAATTAAACAAACACATTTTATTATTATTAAAACACTTTACAATAAAAAAGACAACACATTATTAAAAAAAACAGTACATGATAAAAACACGAAATACATTAGAATGCTAGGATTACTCATCATCTTTTATTGACATACTTCCTATGCCACGGTAAGCGTTTTCGTTGAGCCACCACTTGTTGTGTTGCGGGCATTTGACTTACCACGTGGTTTTGTCTTCCCCGCAATTGTCGTGGTACGATTCGGCCCAAGTGCATTGGTCACCTAACGTGTGACCGGCCTTAAAAACATCTTCGACTACCCTCTTGACCTTGTTGATCTCCCCCTATAGAAACGAAGCAAAGTGGTCTTCGTGCTTCGAAACGTTGCGCCCTGGCGCTTGTATTGCCTGTATCTATTGCTCGCATTGTCATCTTTTCTCCGACCCATAACCCCAGATAGTTCTGTTTGATAGAGGGTGTCCTCTTTGATATCAGCCATGATTAGTGTTTTCATCTAATCCACGGTCATACGAGGACGGTTAACAACATTTGATGAGGACGCCATTTGGTTAGAAAAAGAGTGAGTGTGTAGTAGAATGAAAAGTGGAATGGTAATGAAACTGAATCGTGCCCTGGGTTCGTTTGTATAGAGTGACATTCAAGCTAGCCATTTAGGGACCGAATACGTAAATGTTTTTGAATTTTTGGCCGTTTGAGGGACTAAAAGTGTAAATATTTTGAATTCAAACGTTGGAGGGACTAATTGTGTAAATATTTTGAATTTTGAACGTTGGCATTGAAACAATATTCTTTTGTAGATTACAAAACAAACATTAAGTCTTGCGGTTAATTTATGGAACAATACAAATTTTCAGTTGATCTTGTTCTTAAAGGTTCCCCCATTAGGCCTCTTCTTATAACCCCCTATTCTTCCAATATTTTATTTTTTCTTTTTTTCTTTTTCACAAAATTAAACAAACACATTTTATTATTATTAGAACACATTACAATAAAAAAGACAACACATAATTAAAAAAGACAGTACATGATAAAAACACGAAATACATTAGTTTGCTACGATTACTCATCATCATCTTTTATTGACATTTTTCCTAAGCCACGGTAAGCGCTTTCGTCGAGCCACCACTTGTCGTGTTGCGGGCATTTGACTTCACCTGGTTTTGTCTTCCCCGCAATTGTCGTGGTACGATTCGGCCCAAGTGCATTGGTTACCTAACGTGTGACCGGCCTTAAAAACATCTTCGACTACCCTCTTGACCTTGTTGATCTCCCCCTATAGAAACGAAGCCAAGTGGTCTTCGTGCTTCGAAACGTTGCGCCCTGGCGCTTGTATTGCATGTATCTGTTGCTCGCATTGTCGTCTTTTCTCCGACCCATAACCCCAGAGAGTTCTGTTTGATAGAGGGTGTCCTCTTTGATATCAGCCATGATTAGTGTTTTCATCTCATCCACGGTCATACGAGGATGGTTAACAACATTTGATGAGGACGCCATTTGGTTAAAAAAGAGTGAGTTTGTAGTAGAATGAAAAGTGGAATGGTAATGAAACTGAATCGTGCCCTGGTTCGTTTTTATAGAGTGGCATTCAAGCTAGCCGTTTAGGGACCGAATACGTAAATGTTTTTGAATTTTTGGCCGTTTGAGAGACTGAAATGTAAATATTTTGAATTCGAACGTTGGAGGGACTAATTGTGTAATATTTTGTATTTTGAACGTTGGAGGAGCGTCTTTTAGTTTACCTATAAATACTGGCTCCTTATCAAATATTTCTGATCAAAACACAAACTTTTATACATCTGAAATGGCTTCTTCATCAAATTTCACTAAACCAAAACCACCAATGATTGTCGATCAAGTGCAGGACAGTATCATGGCTGATATCCTCGACCACCAATTGTTTAAAGAGGAACTTGTGGCAGTTATGCAAAAACTAAATGCAAAAAAGAAATGGTGTCGAGAACAAATCGATATTTTACAAAGCGGGTATTGTTCTGATCTTGAGTGTCAATATTTTACTTATTTGCAGGGGAAGATCGACAAGACTCAAGTTGCTCTGGAACAACTTGATTGTGCGGTTTACACCTTGAACCATCTGATCATATGGGCCAAAGCAGTTTATGAGATGAATGAATAAATTTCTGTTGTTATTAAATGTGTTCTAGGAACTATTATGTTGTATGTTTCTCTTTAATAAGTTTGTAATGTTTTTCAATTATGAATAAATTTCTATTGTTATTAAATTATTAAGTAGACATCTTTTATTAAAATACTTAAAGACATTACAATTACTAAAAGACAATACATAATTCAGAATACTAAAACACTCTGCATTAAAATACTAAAACACACTTCATAATTCAAAACAATTAAAAAGCAACCATGATAAGCTCTCTGAAACACTGCTCATAACTGAAGCCCCTCCCATACTCCTCATGGTACTCCTGATGCGTTGTTGCATAAAGCAACTCATCAGAGACGGTCCTCCCATGTGCATTCAACCTCATACAGATTGCCTGGAACTGCTTACATGCCTTCCGAATTCTGGTGAAGTGACCTACTAGTTGATGTTTGCTCCGTGGACCTTCAGTCGTGTCCCTGTTGAACATTTCAGTAATGTCGTTCCAAGCGTTTTCGCTTGGGTTAGCCATTTCACATCTACCGGTCACTGGGTCAGGTAGCCTCAACACCCAACACCTCGAAAACAAAATATCTTCTGCTTCGGTCCACCTCCGTAGCGCCATTTGGTTGTGATGTTTGAACGAAATGATTTGATAAAGATAGAAAGGATTTGAGATAATATTGTTGTGATTTGAAATGGTTGTGTTTGTTGGGTATAAATAGAGTCTAAAGGGAAAAAAAATAATAAAAAAGGCATATAGCCGTTAGTTTTTAAAAATTTAGATTGGAAGATGTTTTTTTTTTAATTATGGACCAATCACACGCAAGTAGCCCCCACCCCCACTTCCGACGCTGCGTCCAAATATGGGAGAAACCTCCAGACGCCGACCTTAGACACGCTGGTGCTTATAACGTCCGACGCCTCACCGGCGTCCGACGTGCGTCCGAAGCCTCTATAAGGAAGGGTCTTAGTATCCGTAACAGAAAGGCAAGTTTGACCAAACCACCTTATCCTCAGCCCATACAGTCATCGAATTCAACCTATGATCAGGCTAGTGGGATAAAATCTATGTTGGTGTTGAGGAGAGTAATAAACCATAAGGAGGCTGTTCTTCCGTCACCGATTGAAAAGTGAACATGTTACCCGATTTTGTCATACTTTTTTTTTAATGGCCGATTTTGTCATTCATAAGAAGTTTAAGCTACCCATAACTGTTAAAGATATAGCAGCTTGATTGTTTATTTTACTAACTTAGTCTGTTTGTGTGGTTTTATCTTTCAGAAGGATCATTTGTGTCAACATGGAAAAGAAGACTATGAAGGACTGAAAGTGAAGAAAGAGATTGTTCAGGGGCTGAAGAGATATTTATGCTGCCTATATAAACTCACCCTATTTCCCAAAATAGGGTTACAACACTGTAGCCATTTCATACCGTTATCACACACAAACCCTAAATATGATCTTCATCATTCTCTTTGTCTGTAATCCTTAATGTTACCGTTGGTTGTGTTTGTCCCTTAATCCATCCATGATTAGTGATGGTTTATTGTATTGTTTCTTTTATTTGTAAGGATCTTGATCAAACTCTTTAATTTTGAATCAATCGAATCAAATCTTTCGACTAGTTAAGTACTTGTTTCTGGTTTTATATCATGGTATCTGTTATAACACGATTTCTAACACCGAATTCAAGTCATCAATGGTGGTTTTGGTGAGTGTGTGTTCTTGGTGTTTGTGTGTGTTTTGAGAGAGAAAGTGTGTAAATGTGTGAAAGTTGGTATTAAAGTTATCAAGGTTATACAAAAGTTATGAAGGTTATAATCCCTAAGGTATGAGAGGGGTATTTATAGGCTAACTATACAATTATGCTAATTATCACAATTAGCCCCTCAACCTTAGTGATCATTTATCTATGACTTAACAACAAGAAAGTCTTCTAATCTAAATTACAATTTATCACTATTTTTGGATTTCTAACATTCTCCCCCTTAGTGATATATTGTAATGAATGAAGTACGTGTTATTTTGTCTTATAGGAATGAATTTGATGAGCCCGGTGGTGAAGACAATTGGTGTGTTGAAACAAGTCTTCAAAGCTTTCTCTTTTGTCTTTGGAGAACTTGATTCAGTCTTGGTCTTGAACTTCTTGAAGTTAAATCATGTGATGATTCTCAATGTTCTTTTTGAACAGAGAATAATGAATGCATATGTGTCTTGTATCTTTGAGAATTGTTGAATCATGAATCAGAGTTGTCTTTTGAAATGCGGAAGGTATGAATCTTGGTTTTGATTTTTCAATCTTCGATTCTTGAGTGAAATTCAACTTTTTGATTCTTCAGTTTTGATTCTTGAGTGAATTTCATCTTTTTGAAATAAATTTTCATGAATATGTACTCTCCCCCTTGATGTATGCATTGGAGTTTCTTGATAAAATGTTGTTGTATGAATTGAAGATCTTGAATGAAGTGTGTTTGATGAAGACTCGTTTGAAGCTTTACTTCTTTGACTTGAATCTTCTAACAAATCTTTCAACCTTTTTGAAGCTTTGATCTTTGTCACATCAACTTGAACACTTTGGAGAGTAAACATTTGAATGAAGTTTGGATGAATTTCTTATGAAGTAATCATGCTCCCCCTCAATCCATGAGTATAAACATTTTGGAGCATCTTTGAACTTTTGAAGCATCTTGAGTGAAATTCCTTTCACCTTCGGTTTATCCTTATCTTTGAAGTCAATTCAGATTCCCCCTTTTGAACACAAGAGACTATTGACACATCATGAAGATTTTTCTCCCCCTATACACAAACTTTGATAAGCCTAAACTATTGAAACAACCAAACACATCCTTGTTTCCTTATCAATCAGTAAATCAATCATAATATTTTCTCCCCCTCATAATGACAAAATTGGAACCAATGTCATTATGTACACATTTGATTGATTAAATGTCAAAAGGAATAACACGATCTAATGTACACATGGAGAAATGTCAACCATCAAAACATCAACCCAAACCATTAGCCCAACCCAAGAAATCCTAGGGGTGACTAAAATGGAAGATTGAAGTTGTTGGTACAAATGTTATATCATGGTGTTGGTGTTTTCTGTGTTTGTGTGATGAGAAATGAAACCGGATAAGAATGATCCGTTAGCATGTTCAAAAATCGAAAGGATTAATGAAATGACCGATTGAAATGTATAATATTTTTCGGATTTCCTATGTATCATTGAGATATGCACAAAACAAGTCTCTAACATAGTTCGATCTGCGGCTTTGCAACCACGAGAATGCTTCAAAGAATATAAATCATGGTTATTACAGCCGAAGCGTTTGATAACCACAATCTTTTATCCTTAAAGACTTTTAGGGGAAACCGAGGTCACTTAGACTTCTCGTTAACTCAATAATCACATAAATGTAATCATGAGACCTACTTTCAATGTTGGAAAAGATGTTAGCATTGGTAGGATTTCCATTCGATCATCGTGGAATATCAATTAAGATATCACTACGAATGTTCCGGCTATATCACAAAGATAAGCAATAATATCACAAAGATATGACTCGAATGTGTTCTAAAAAATAAATGATGATCAAATTAATGACCAAGCAAGATAGCTCTAGACACAGCGTGATCAAATGAAGTCGGGGACTGGAGCAGAATGTCGCCCTTTTTCAATATCAACATCTTCCAAATGAAGAGTCAATAGAAATGTGAAAATCTCCGTGAGAATAAAACAAGTATTTGTTAAGAAACACTTGAGTGGTTAGGAAAGATGTGCATCGCTTCACTGGGTCCATGAAGACTTCTTCAATATCGAGAAATCAACAAATGAAATCCGATAGAACGTGTTGACCCGGCTTTTTGAGAATTTTGGGGAGGGCTTTTGTTTCTTTTAGCCCTTTCTCACATCATCATTTCACCGTAACCTCTCACTTTTCGACTTACTCCCTCCATCCTATTTGCACGAAAACAACATCACTCAAAATACCCTCACTATCTAATGAAAGAAGTGAATACTCCGGGGTTAGAACTCATCGGCCGTGATGAAGTTCATGAAGTAAATTTTGATAAAACTTATCGCTCATGTGCAAACTAATCACCGAACTTCTTTTGATTGAAAATCATTGGAAAAACATCAAATGTGTGAATGAAAAAATTTTGAAACACATTTGAAGTTTTGAAAGTTTTGAAATCACAAACTCCTCCTTAATCTATGTAAGAATAGATCAAAATGTTTTCCATAGAAAGGTGGAGCAAAAATTGTTTTTGTGAGATCAAAATGAGTAAAATCTTTGTTGTGATATTTTCGGAAAAACTTTGAGAGTCTAAAGTGAACAAGATTTTTATTTGAGAAACACAAAGTTTTGCGTCAACAACAATGTTGATAGTAAGACAGCTAGGGAGTACACAAAGGCGTTCAATCCGTCGCATCTTACAGCAACAAGTTGGAGGCAATTAAAACATTTAAGCAAATGAAAATCCAATCAATTGTTCAAGATGAGACAACAAGGGAGTACACAAAGGCGTTCGATCCTTCGCTTCTCATATCAACAATTGAGAGTTTGAAAACTTTATTTGAAAAACTTGACTGCTATTACACATACATATTCATATAAGAACACTTGGAAGTACACAAAGGCGTTCGATTCCTTGTTATCTTATATCAATCTATATGTATAATAACAAGATCTTAGAATGTAAAAACACTCTAAAAATAAATATATCATTTAAGAACGGGTTGCATACATAGTATATGCAAGCCACTTGAAATAAATATCTTTTTGTTTATTTTTTGAAAATTTGCAATTTTGTATTTGATTTTCTCTTTTCAAATTTTGTATTTGTTTTTCTGGAATGTGTCAAGAATTCCTTCAAATGGAAAAAGAGTTAAGGTTTAAGATTTAACATACCAAGCTTGGAGATAAGAAAGTTAAACCTCTTTTCATCCAATGGTTTTGTGAACAAATCTGCAAGTTGAAAGTCAGTACCCACAAAGTAGAGCTCGATGTCACCTTTCTCAATATGATCTTTGAGAAAATGATATCTAACATCAATATGTTTTGATCGAGAGTGGTTTACTGAGTTGACTGCAATGGCAATGGCACTCTGAGAATCACAATAGATAGGGATATGATCATATTTCAGACCATAATCAGTTAGTTGTGTCTTCATCCATAAAACTTGAGCACAACAACTAGCCGCAGCCACATATTCAGCTTCAGCCGTTGATAGTGACACACAATTTTGTTTTTTTTTTTTTTTTTTTTTTTTTTTTTTTTTTTTTTTTTTTTTTTTTTTTTTTTTTTTTTTTTTTTTTTTTTTTTTTTTTTTTTTTTTTTTTTTTTTTTTTTTTTTTTTTTTTTTTTTTTTTTTTTTTTTTTTTTTTTTTTTTTTTTTTTTTTTTTTTTTTTTTTTTTTTTTTTTTTTTTTTTTTTTTTTTTTTTTTTTTTTTTTTTTTTTTTTTTTTTTTTTTTTTTTTTTTTTTTTTTTTTTTTTTTTTTTTTTTTTTTTTTTTTTTTTTTTTTTTTTTTTTTTTTTTTTTTTTTTTTTTTTTTTTTTTTTTTTTTTTTTTTTTTTTTTTTTTTTTTTTTTTTTTTTTTTTTTTTTTTTTTTTTTTTTTTTTTTTTTTTTTTTTTTTTTTTTTTTTTTTTTTTTTTTTTTTTTTTTTTTTTTTTTTTTTTTTTTTTTTTTTTTTTTTTTTTTTTTTTTTTTTTTTTTTTTTTTTTTTTTTTTTTTTTTTTTTTTTTTTTTTTTTTTTTTTTTTTTTTTTTTTTTTTTTTTTTTTTTTTTTTTTTTTTTTTTTTTTTTTTTTTTTTTTTTTTTTTTTTTTTTTTTTTTTTTTTTTTTTTTTTTTTTTTTTTTTTTTTTTTTTTTTTTTTTTTTTTTTTTTTTTTTTTTTTTTTTTTTTTTTTTTTTTTTTTTTTTTTTTTTTTTTTTTTTTTGTATTTTTTTTCTTTTCAAATTTTGTATTTTGTTTTTCTGGAATGTGTCAAGAATTCCTTCAAATGGAAAAAGAGTTAAGGTTTAAGATTTAACATACCAAGTTTGGAGATAAGAAAGTTAAACCTCTTTTCATCCAATGGTTTTGTGAACAAATCTGCAAGTTGAAAGTCAGTACCCACAAAGTAGAGCTCGATGTCACCTTTCTCAATATGATCTTTGAGAAAATGATATCTAACATCAATATGTTTTGATCGAGAGTGGTTTACTGAGTTGACTGCAATGGCAATGGCACTCTGAGAATCACAATAGATAGGGATATGATCATATTTCAGACCATAATCAGTTAGTTGTGTCTTCATCCATAAAACTTGAGCACAACAACTAGCCGCAGCCACATATTCAGCTTCAGCCGTTGATAGTGATACACAATTCTGTTTCTTGGAAGACCAACTCACAATTTTATCACCTAAAAATTGTAAAGTA
The DNA here is from genome assembly GCA_034093135.1 of Erigeron breviscapus. Taxonomy (NCBI): domain Eukaryota; kingdom Viridiplantae; phylum Streptophyta; class Magnoliopsida; order Asterales; family Asteraceae; genus Erigeron; species Erigeron breviscapus. The sequence continues at coordinate 162,521,992 of CM067169.1, read as the reverse complement.
CCGGAAGTGCTCTTGCGATCAAGTTTACAACCAGCATGATCTGCATCTGAATATGCAGTTAGATTGAATCCAGTATCCCTTGGATACCAGAGACCTAAATCGGGTGTACCCTTCAGATAACGAAAGATTCGTTTCACAGCTTGATAATGTAAATCAGTTGGAGCAGCTTGATATCTAGCACACATACATGTTGCAAACATTATATCTGGGCGAGATGCTGTTAGGTACAACAACGAACCAATCATACTTCGATATCTCTTTTGGTCAAATGGTTTCCCATTTGTATCAGCATTTATATTTGTTCGAGCAGCCATTGGGGTAGAAATTGAAGAACATGAAGTCATATCAAACTTTTTCAACATGTCATTTATGTATTTACCTTGTGATATAAAAATACCAGTTGGTAATTGTTTGATTTGAAGACCCAAAAAGTAATTCATTTCCCCAATCATGCTCATTTCAAAATGATTAACCATAAGAGATGAAAAGTTTCGGCAAAATGTTTGACTGGTTGACCCAAAGATAATGTCATCAACATATATTTGAACAAGTAGAACATGCTTACCTTGTTTGCGAATGAACAAGGTAGGGTCAATTGTGCCTTTGGTAAAGCCACCTCTTAGTAAGAAAGTAGTTAAAGAATCATACCATGCTCGGGGTGCTTGCTTAAGACCGTAGAGAGCCTTGTCTAACCTGTAGACATGGTTTGGCCTTTGAGGATCAACAAAACCTTCTGGTTGATCAACGTAAACTTCTTCTTTGAGGTCACCATTCAAGAAAGCAGTCTTCACATCCATTTGAAACACAGTAAAGTTTCGGAATGCGGCATAAGCTAAGAATATTCGAATGGCCTCCATTCTTGCAACTGGAGCAAAAGTTTCGTCGAAGTCAACACCAGGTTGTTGGCAATAACCCTTTGCAACAAGTCGAGCTTTATTCCTTACTACCACTCCATTCTCATCCTTTTTGTTTTTGAATATCCACTTTGTGCCGATTGGATCATCTTTTCTAGGATTTGGAACTAATCTCCATACCTTCAGTCTTTCAAATTGTGCGAGTTCATCTTGCATGGCCTTAACCCACTCTGGATCACGAAGAGCTTCAGATACTGTTTTGGGTTCGATATTGCTAAGAGAAAGTGCAACAAGACACTCATTTATTGAAGTACGAGTAGTTACTCCTGCGTGTGGATCTCCAATTATTTGATCAGTAGGATGGTATTTCTGCATACGTGTCCACTTGTGAGCATGAGGAAGAGGATCTTGTTGTTGAAGATCAACATCACCATCATTAAAACTTGAGTTTTGTTGAGAGATGGAAACATAACTTGGTATAACTCTTTCCTCATAAGCTGGATGATCAAAGTCAAGTGGTACATACACATTTGGAGTGTTCAATGGATTTGTTGTCTGAGTAAATCGAGAAGGTTGTTCTTGAACATTCACTTGAGAAGACTTATCAGGAGAGGATGGTGGAGAAGAATCATTAGAAGAGGATCCTTGCTCTGAAGAACTTGATGATGATTCATGAATGATGTCAGGAACTGAATCGTTTTCATTGTTTTGAATTGGTTCAACGATGACCTGAGGTTCTTGATCATGAATCGGTTTTGAATTATAGAATTCTTCAAAAAGAATATCTAATTCATCACTTGTTGGAGTTGGAAACTTCTTGAATTTAGAAGCTAAGGTAGAATTCCTTGTAGAAGTACTTGAAGCACTTGGATCATTACTTGTTGGTAGCAAACTTTCTTGCTCAAAAATCATGCCTGACATCTCATCAAACCAAACATTCATTGTTTCTTGAATTGTGTTTGTTCGACGATTATAGATTCGGTAGGCAATTGATGTTTTGGAATAACCAACAAAATATCCTTCATCACCTTTCTTCTCGAACTTTCCAAGATTCTCCCGATCATTCAAAGTGTAACAAACACACCCAAATATATGAAAGTAGTTGATGTTGGGTTTGCGTTTGTTAACAACCTCATAAGGAGTCTTTTCGAAACGCTGATTGATAATGGACCGATTCTGAGTGTGACAAGCAGTGTCAACAGCTTCAGCCCACATATTGGATGGCAATTTGGAATAAGCAAGCATTGTCCTTGCTGCTTCCACTAGCGATCGATTTCTCCTTTCAACAACACCGTTTTGTTGTGGGGTGCGAACTGCTGAGAATTGATGAGTAATACCTTTGGATTTGCAGAATTCATCAAAAACAGCATTCTTGAACTCAGTTCCGTTATCCGAACGGATGTAACGAACTGGAAGTTGAAGATTTACTTGAGTATTAGTGATGAAATCTATCAACATCTGAGTTGTTTCATCTTTGGATGCAAGGAACTTGACCCAAGTATATCTTGAATAATCATCAACAATAACCAAGATGTATTTCTTCCCATTTCGGCTTTGTACTTTCATCGGCCCACAAAGATCCATGTGAAGCAAATGAAGAGGTGCTAAAGAATTTGGAGATTTCTTCGGTTTATGAGAAGTTCTCTTAATCTTCCCAACAGCACAAGAAGGACAAACATGCTCACTTTCATACTTATAGTCAGGTAAGCCTTCAACAAGATGCTTGTTGACCAAAGTATTGATGGTTTGGAAATTCAGATGAGAAAGCCTTCTATGCCATAACCAAGAATTCTTTGAAGTAGCCTTTGAAATGAGACAAATATTATCGGTTGGTTGGTTATCATCGAGATTGACGGTAAAAAGATTATCATCACGATCACCACAAAGAATATCAACTCCATCTAGAGTTTGGACTTTGCAAAGAGATTTTCGAAACAGAACTTGAAGATTGTTATCACAGAATTGTCCAACACTGAACAAGTTGTGACTTAATCCTTCAACATAGTGAACTTTCTTGATGATAATTCCATTCAGAGCTAGATTGAGAGCTAGATTGAGAGCTAGATTGAGAGCTAGATTGAGAGCTAGATTGAGAGCTAGATTGAGAGCTAGATTGAGAGCTAGATTGAGAGCTAGATTGAGAGCTAGATTGAGAGCTAGATTGAGAGCTAGATTGAGAGCTAGATTGAGAGCTAGATTGAGAGCTAGATTGAGAGCTAGATTGAGAGCTAGATTGAGAGCTAGATTGAGAGCTAGATTGAGAGCTAGATTGAGAGCTAGATTGAGAGCTAGATTGAGAGCTAGATTGAGAGCTAGATTGAGAGCTAGATTGAGAGCTAGATTGAGAGCTAGATTGAGAGCTAGATTGAGAGCTAGATTGAGAGCTAGATTGAGAGCTAGATTGAGAGCTAGATTGAGAGCTAGATTGAGAGCTAGATTGAGAGCTAGATTGAGAGCTAGATTGAGAGCTAGATTGAGAGCTAGATTGAGAGCTAGATTGAGAGCTAGATTGAGAGCTAGATTGAGAGCTAGATTGAGAGCTAGATTGAGAGCTAGATTGAGAGCTAGATTGAGAGCTAGATTGAGAGCTAGATTGAGAGCTAGATTGAGAGCTAGATTGAGAGCTAGATTGAGAGCTAGATTGAGAGCTAGATTGAGAGCTAGATTGAGAGCTAGATTGAGAGCTAGATTGAGAGCTAGATTGAGAGCTAGATTGAGAGCTAGATTGAGAGCTAGATTGAGAGCTAGATTGAGAGCTAGATTGAGAGCTAGATTGAGAGCTAGATTGAGAGCTAGATTGAGAGCTAGATTGAGAGCTAGATTGAGAGCTAGATTGAGAGCTAGATTGAGAGCTAGATTGAGAGCTAGATTGAGAGCTAGATTGAGAGCTAGATTGAGAGCTAGATTGAGAGCTAGATTGAGAGCTAGATTGAGAGCTAGATTGAGAGCTAGATTGAGAGCTAGATTGAGAGCTAGATTGAGAGCTAGATTGAGAGCTAGATTGAGAGCTAGATTGAGAGCTAGATTGAGAGCTAGATTGAGAGCTAGATTGAGAGCTAGATTGAGAGCTAGATTGAGAGCTAGATTGAGAGCTAGATTGAGAGCTAGATTGAGAGCTAGATTGAGAGCTAGATTGAGAGCTAGATTGAGAGCTAGATTGAGAGCTAGATTGAGAGCTAGATTGAGAGCTAGATTGAGAGCTAGATTGAGAGCTAGATTGAGAGCTAGATTGAGAGCTAGATTGAGAGCTAGATTGAGAGCTAGATTGAGAGCTAGATTGAGAGCTAGATTGAGAGCTAGATTGAGAGCTAGATTGAGAGCTAGATTGAGAGCTAGATTGAGAGCTAGATTGAGAGCTAGATTGAGAGCTAGATTGAGAGCTAGATTGAGAGCTAGATTGAGAGCTAGATTGAGAGCTAGATTGAGAGCTAGATTGAGAGCTAGATTGAGAGCTAGATTGAGAGCTAGATTGAGAGCTAGATTGAGAGCTAGATTGAGAGCTAGATTGAGAGCTAGATTGAGAGCTAGATTGAGAGCTAGATTGAGAGCTAGATTGAGAGCTAGATTGAGAGCTAGATTGAGAGCTAGATTGAGAGCTAGATTGAGAGCTAGATTGAGAGCTAGATTGAGAGCTAGATTGAGAGCTAGATTGAGAGCTAGATTGAGAGCTAGATTGAGAGCTAGATTGAGAGCTAGATTGAGAGCTAGATTGAGAGCTAGATTGAGAGCTAGATTGAGAGCTAGATTGAGAGCTAGATTGAGAGCTAGATTGAGAGCTAGATTGAGAGCTAGATTGAGAGCTAGATTGAGAGCTAGATTGAGAGCTAGATTGAGAGCTAGATTGAGAGCTAGATTGAGAGCTAGATTGAGAGCTAGATTGAGAGCTAGATTGAGAGCTAGATTGAGAGCTAGATTGAGAGCTAGATTGAGAGCTAGATTGAGAGCTAGATTGAGAGCTAGATTGAGAGCTAGATTGAGAGCTAGATTGAGAGCTAGATTGAGAGCTAGATTGAGAGCTAGATTGAGAGCTAGATTGAGAGCTAGATTGAGAGCTAGATTGAGAGCTAGATTGAGAGCTAGATTGAGAGCTAGATTGAGAGCTAGATTGAGAGCTAGATTGAGAGCTAGATTGAGAGCTAGATTGAGAGCTAGATTGAGAGCTAGATTGAGAGCTAGATTGAGAGCTAGATTGAGAGCTAGATTGAGAGCTAGATTGAGAGCTAGATTGAGAGCTAGATTGAGAGCTAGATTGAGAGCTAGATTGAGAGCTAGATTGAGAGCTAGATTGAGAGCTAGATTGAGAGCTAGATTGAGAGCTAGATTGAGAGCTAGATTGAGAGCTAGATTGAGAGCTAGATTGAGAGCTAGATTGAGAGCTAGATTGAGAGCTAGATTGAGAGCTAGATTGAGAGCTAGATTGAGAGCTAGATTGAGAGCTAGATTGAGAGCTAGATTGAGAGCTAGATTGAGAGCTAGATTGAGAGCTAGATTGAGAGCTAGATTGAGAGCTAGATTGAGAGCTAGATTGAGAGCTAGATTGAGAGCTAGATTGAGAGCTAGATTGAGAGCTAGATTGAGAGCTAGATTGAGAGCTAGATTGAGAGCTAGATTGAGAGCTAGATTGAGAGCTAGATTGAGAGCTAGATTGAGAGCTAGATTGAGAGCTAGATTGAGAGCTAGATTGAGAGCTAGATTGAGAGCTAGATTGAGAGCTAGATTGAGAGCTAGATTGAGAGCTAGATTGAGAGCTAGATTGAGAGCTAGATTGAGAGCTAGATTGAGAGCTAGATTGAGAGCTAGATTGAGAGCTAGATTGAGAGCTAGATTGAGAGCTAGATTGAGAGCTAGATTGAGAGCTAGATTGAGAGCTAGATTGAGAGCTAGATTGAGAGCTAGATTGAGAGCTAGATTGAGAGCTAGATTGAGAGCTAGATTGAGAGCTAGATTGAGAGCTAGATTGAGAGCTAGATTGAGAGCTAGATTGAGAGCTAGATTGAGAGCTAGATTGAGAGCTAGATTGAGAGCTAGATTGAGAGCTAGATTGAGAGCTAGATTGAGAGCTAGATTGAGAGCTAGATTGAGAGCTAGATTGAGAGCTAGATTGAGAGCTAGATTGAGAGCTAGATTGAGAGCTAGATTGAGAGCTAGATTGAGAGCTAGATTGAGAGCTAGATTGAGAGCTAGATTGAGAGCTAGATTGAGAGCTAGATTGAGAGCTAGATTGAGAGCTAGATTGAGAGCTAGATTGAGAGCTAGATTGAGAGCTAGATTGAGAGCTAGATTGAGAGCTAGATTGAGAGCTAGATTGAGAGCTAGATTGAGAGCTAGATTGAGAGCTAGATTGAGAGCTAGATTGAGAGCTAGATTGAGAGCTAGATTGAGAGCTAGATTGAGAGCTAGATTGAGAGCTAGATTGAGAGCTAGATTGAGAGCTAGATTGAGAGCTAGATTGAGAGCTAGATTGAGAGCTAGATTGAGAGCTAGATTGAGAGCTAGATTGAGAGCTAGATTGAGAGCTAGATTGAGAGCTAGATTGAGAGCTAGATTGAGAGCTAGATTGAGAGCTAGATTGAGAGCTAGATTGAGAGCTAGATTGAGAGCTAGATTGAGAGCTAGATTGAGAGCTAGATTGAGAGCTAGATTGAGAGCTAGATTGAGAGCTAGATTGAGAGCTAGATTCTAGTTGTAGATCTTTAGTTAGCGAAACTGAGCTAGACTTAGACACCTTAGGTATAGAGCTAGATTGAGAGCTAGATTGAGAAGCATTAGGATAGTCTTTCGGAAGTTTCACTTTGGTGTACTTTGTCCTGTGTGGGGTCTCAGCTTGTTCCTTTTTGACATGTTTCACTGGGGTAGCAACAAAGGTTTCTAACTTAATGGTCTTTGGTTCAGTCTTGACGAGTTTGGTCTTAACTCGTTTCTTTGAGTAATATGAAGTTGGAGCTTTGGACAATGGTTTTTGAGATTCCACTTTTGTTTCAACTTTGATTTTGGTAGATTCAATCTTTTTCTCAGTTTCTGAATTAAAAACATATTCTCCCTCCATGAATTTATCAAAATCATCCTTTGTGAAATCTTTTGAAAAAGAAAATTTCAATGGAGATTGATTAGTTTCAAATTCATTTGAAAGTTTTGAAAAATCAGGAATCTTGGTGTCCAACTTCACATCATGGGTAGTCTCGGAAATTAGGTCAACTTGAACTGACACATCTTTGGTCTCACAAGAAAATTGAGTAGAAGTATCAACACCTATACTAGCACTAGGCTTAGGGTGAACAACTAACTCATCAACAGTGTTGCATGTGAAAAACCTATAGAAGTACCATATCAAAACTAAACTATGTGCAAGTTCTTCATCAGATAAATCAGATTGCACATAATCATCAGCTATAAATGTAGCAGTATTTTGACAAGTACATTCAAGAGAATCAGTCAAGGTCTGAGTAGAGGTATTGGTAGATGAATCACAAGTAGTTTGGGTAGAATTGTCTACTAAAGCACTTTGGTCAGTTTGAGTAGAAACATTCTCACAAACTTTCTTAGTATCAACAACAATACATTTATCCTCTGAATTCGGACTTTGAGACTTGAGGTGATTAATAACTTTTTGTTGAGATTCTACCTTTTGTTGTAAACCTTCTATTTGTTTTTCCAAAAATGTGGTTGGAAAATACATTTTAGTTGGTTTAGGTGGAGTACCGACAGATTCTTGGTTTTGAAAATTTGATTCAATTTCTTCCAATTTGAAAATTGAAGATTCTTTAGTTTTGTATGAATCATTTATTGCATCATAATTAACCAAAAATTCTTGTTTTGGTATTCTCTCAACTTCATCAGTCTCAAATTCGTCATCCAATGGACGAATAAATTGTTGTATCATACCAAGTCGTAGAAATTTTTCATCATACAAGGGTTCAATTTCCTCTTTGGCTTTTTGTAATGGTGTGATATTCTCAAATCCCAACCCGAGAAGAAGATCCGTTCTGTCAATTTTTGACTTGTTGAAATAGGCAGTGAAATCCAAGAGAGGATTTTGTTCAACTTTATATAACTTTTCTTGATAGAAAAGTATATTCTTTTTAAATTCCTCAACTTGTTTTTCAAGATTCTCAATCTCAATGCCTTTTAGAAAACAATTATGATTTAAATCAGAAATCTTCCTTTCGAATTCAACATTGTTTGGTTTAGCTTCTTGAAGCTTTTTATTAAGAATATCAACATCCATTTGTCTTGCATTTGCCCGAAGCCATTCATTGGTCTTTTGAATTTCAAGATCTTGATTGGCCTTTTCAAGATCATGAATGGTCTTTTCAAGATTTTGACATTTTTGTAATAACTTAGAATCAGGAGAGACATTCAACTCACATTCTTTAACCAACATCTTATCTTTGTATGCTTGAAAATCTTGTTTAATAGCATCATGTTCAAAAAGTAATTTTGAATGTTCTTCAAGAAGTTTTGAAAATTCACTTTTAGAAAATGAAATACTATTTTTCAACTTTTTGTTTTTGTTGGCTAAAGATTTGATATGAGTTGTCAAATTTGATAAAGCTAATCTACATGACTCTTTGTCCTTAATCAAAGAAAAAGTAGAGTCGAGATTTACCTCATCATCTGGGTATTCATCATCAGTGCTTTCTGCTTCAAAGACTTTGTCCTTGGCCAACCTTGCCATAAAGCAAACATTAGCAGAGAGATCTTGATCTTCATCATCTGTGAGTAATAGCCATTTGTCATCTTCAGCGAGCAATGCATGTCCTGCTTCAACTTGTTTGGCTAACAGCATCTTCTGCTTGTAATACTCATAATTCCGCTTTCGAGGTTGTTTGCAATCAACAGCAAAATGTCCAGGAATACCACAATTGTAGCACTTTTTGTCTGATGCCTTACCCTTCTCAACAACTTGTTTCTCATAAGCTTCCTTCTTTTCACCATGTTTTGATCCATTAGCTTCACCTTGCTCATTACTCTTAGGATGATAGTGTTCCTTCTTGGGAAATGCACTTGTAGAAGAAGTGCGGAGATTGTTGTTTGTTGGCCTCGCTTTGTAAAATTTTCTCTTGAAATGCTTTGTTACCGCGGCAAGAGCTTGATATAGTTCATCTGAAACACCATCTCTTGTAGCCATCAGATCATCTCCCTCCTCATCAGATGAAGAAACAACTACCATTTGCCTCTTAAGAGCTTCAGAAATCTTCTTCTCAACTATCAATGCCAAAGGATCAGTAGATACAACTTCTGGCATTTTGCTTGATGAAGCTTTGTTTAGGACTTGGTTTTCATTGAGTTTGAAAGATTCATAAAGAGTATGAATGGTGAACTTGGTCAGATTTTGATGTTGCTTGATCTGTGTTCCAAAATCTTCCCATTCTGGACCAAGAGCTTTGATGAATTTGATGTTTAACTCAATCTCTGTTTTCTTGACATTGTTCTTCCTCAGTTCATTTATGACATTGCAGAATCTGTAGTAGACAGCTTCAAGAGATTCATTTGGCATTTTTGTGAAGTTGTCAAACTCAGTCAAAACATTGGTCAATCTTATCGTTGAAGTCACGTCAGCTCCTTCCATCTGTCTAGCCACCTCATCCCATATCTCCTTGGCTGTATCATAAGAATCAACAGAGCCATAGATTTCATCCGGTAGAGCTTTGTATAAGCATGACCTAGCTCTGTTATCTGCAGCTGTTCGATCTTTTTGTTCAGCATTCAAAAGATCATGAGTTAGAATTGCATCAGTAGTGGGATGGCAATCAACAGCAAAATGTCCAGGAATACCACAATTGTAGCACTTTTTGTCTGATGCCTTACCCTTCTCAACAACTTGTTTCTCATAAGCTTCCTTCTTTTCACCATACTTTGATCCATTAGCTTCACCTTGCTCATTACTCTTAGGATGATAGTGTTCCTTCTTGGGAAATGCACTTGTAGAAGAAGTGCGGAGATTGTTGTTTGTTGGCCTCGCTTTGTAAAATTTTCTCTTGAAATGCTTTGTTACCGCGGCAAGAGCTTGATATAGTTCATCTGAAACACCATCTCTTGTAGCCATCAGATCATCTCCCTCCTCATCAGATGAAGAAACAACTACCATTTGCCTCTTAAGAGCTTCAGAAATCTTCTTCTCAACTATCAATGCCAAAGGATCAGTAGATACAACTTCTGGCATTTTTGTGAAGTTGTCAAACTCAGTCAAAACATTGGTCAATCTTATCGTTGAAGTCACGTCAGCTCCTTCCATCTGTCTAGCCACCTCATCCCATATCTCCTTGGCTGTATCATAAGAATCAACAGAGCCATAGATTTCATCCGGTAGAGCTTTGTATAAGCATGACCTAGCTCTGTTATCTGCAGCTGTTCGATCTTTTTGTTCAGCATTCAAAAGATCATGAGTTAGAATTGCATCAGTAGTGGGATGGCGATGAACGGCAAGTCCATTAAGGATGGAATCTTTCATCATATGACCATTTGTTTGACTTTCCACATAGTCCATAAATCTTTTCTTCCATAGTCCATAGGAACCACGGTAGAGAACTGGAGGTCTTGTATCTGAACCCAATGCCAATGCTTCACGAGAAGCCATTTGAAATTGATTTGATTTGAAAATTGAATTGAATTAAGAACAGAAAATGAAACGATCTTGAAGTGAAATGATCTTGAACTAAATGATTTTGGAATGAAACGATTCAAAGAACTGGGACGATCTTGGTAGTGAAGATCGTCTTAGAGTCATCTTCTTCATCACATCAGTTTTCCATAAAAACTCCATTAACAACTTCAAAAAGCTTCAATATCTTTTGAATTACTGGGAGTTAGATCACGAAATCACTTGCAAACTGATTGTATTCACGTCCGCAACAAATTTATGAACAAAATTCAACACAAAACACAACAGATTCAAATCCCTCAAATTCGCGCCAAAAATGCAAAATTCAATCTCGAGAATTAGATTGAATTGGAACTTGAAACTTGACAGGATTATGTTTTCAACAACCACGAATCTATTGGTGAACAAATAACAGTGATTTTATGTGATTTGAAGTGTGAATTTTGATGAACCAGTAGGTGAAAAAGACGAACAAAAAAAAAAAAAAAAAAAAAAAAAAAAAAAAAAAAAAAAAAAAAAAAAAAAAAAAAAAAAAAAAAAAAAAAAAAAAAAAAAAAAAAAAAAAAAAAAAAAAAAAAAAAAAAAAAAAAAAAAAAAAAAAAAAAAAAAAAAAAAAAAAAAAAAAAAAAAAAAAAAAAAAAAAAAAAAAAAAAAAAAAAAAAAAAAAAAAAAAAAAAAAAAAAAAAAAAAAAAAAAAAAAAAAAAAAAAAAAAAAAAAAAAAAAAAAAAAAAAAAAAAAAAAAAAAAAAAAAAAAAAAAAAAAAAAAAAAAAAAAAAAAAAAAAAAAAAAAAAAAAAAAAAAAAAAAAAAAAAAAAAAAAAAAAAAAAAAAAAAAAAAAAAAAAAAAAAAAAAAAAAAAAAAAAAAAAAAAAAAAAAAAAAAAAAAAAAAAAAAAAAAAAAAAAAAAAAAAAAAAAAAAAAAAAAAAAAAAAAAAAAAAAAAAAAAAAAAAAAAAAAAAAAAAAAAAAAAAAAAAAAAAAAAAAAAAAAAAAAAAAAAAAAAAAAAAAAAAAAAAAAAAAAAAAAAAAAAAAAAAAAAAAAAAAAAAAAAAAAAAAAAAAAAAAAAAAAAAAAAAAAAAAAAAAAAAAAAAAAAAAAAAAAAAAAAAAAAAAAAAAAAAAAAAAAAAAAAAAAAAAAAAAAAAAAAAAAAAAAAAAAAAAAAAAAAAAAAAAAAAAAAAAAAAAAAAAAAAAAAAAAAAAAAAAAAAAAAAAAAAAAAAAAAAAAAAAAAAAAAAAAAAAAAAAAAAAAAAAAAAAAAAAAAAAAAAAAAAAAAAAAAAAAAAAAAAAAAAAAAAAAAAAAAAAAAAAAAAAAAAAAAAAAAAAAAAAAAAAAAAAAAAAAAAAAAAAAAAAAAAAAAAAAAAAAAAAAAAAAAAAAAAAAAAAAAAAAAAAAAAAAAAAAAAAAAAAAAAAAAAAAAAAAAAAAAAAAAAAAAAAAAAAAAAAAAAAAAAAAAAAAAAAAAAAAAAAAAAAAAAAAAAAAAAAAAAAAAAAAAAAAAAAAAAAAAAAAAAAAAAAAAAAAAAAAAAAAAAAAAAAAAAAAAAAAAAAAAAAAAAAAAAAAAAAAAAAAAAAAAAAAAAAAAAAAAAAAAAAAAAAAAAAAAAAAAAAAAAAAAAAAAAAAAAAAAAAAAAAAAAAAAAAAAAAAAAAAAAAAAAAAAAAAAAAAAAAAAAAAAAAAAAAAAAAAAAAAAAAAAAAAAAAAAAAAAAAAAAAAAAAAAAAAAAAAAAAAAAAAAAAAAAAAAAAAAAAAAAAAAAAAAAAAAAAAAAAAAAAAAAAAAAAAAAAAAAAAAAAAAAAAAAAAAAAAAAAAAAAAAAAAAAAAAAAAAAAAAAAAAAAAAAAAAAAAAAAAAAAAAAAAAAAAAAAAAAAAAAAAAAAAAAAAAAAAAAAAAAAAAAAAAAAAAAAAAAAAAAAAAAAAAAAAAAAAAAAAAAAGTGATAAAAATAAGAAACTATAAAAATATACAATCGTAAAAAAAAAAAAAAAAAAAAAAACCCAAAAAAAAAAACGCAAAAATATTTTTCAGTTTTCTCTTTGATTCTTGTTTATTAATCAAAACCTTTTCAATCATTATGGGTATTGTTGCTTCCGCTTTCTCTCATCTCCTTCTTGGTTCCTTATCTTTATTATAAGATTTAGGATTTGAAGGATGAGAATATTGTTGCCTTTTACAAACGTTTATATTGGAATTACTGTTGGATACCACTGTAAGTTATCTTCTCCTACCCTTTCTGTAGCAAACTGCTTCTCATTTAGAGTGCTCTAAGTGTGGAAGAGTTTGGCCTATTGGTTGGGATCTCTTCATATGTTCTTATTGCTTGTCTTGTTGATTATTATTGTTTATCTTGCTGCTTATATGCTTATGTGTTTATCTTATTATCTTATCTTGTTGCTTGACTAACCTTTCTTGGTAGAAGAGAGGGTCTCTGGATAACCTGTCAAGGCACTGAAGTGACCTTGAATCTGGCCTCTGTCCTTTGTACTCTTTAGGTTGTTTATCTTTGCTTGTTGTTGTGTTTCTCTATCTGTGTTGTTTTTTTCTTGCCTGCTTTCACTATGGGTGATTATTTGGATGATAATTTGAGACCTGTTGGTAATGAAGGTTTAATTCATGATGAATATGCTCTTGGTACTCTTATTAGCAGACTTGACTTTGGTGACCCATTGTATTTACATGCTAGTGACACCACTGGAACACCCTTAATTAACTTAAAACTAAAAGGAACTGAAAAATATAGAGTCTGGTCTTGTGCTATGGAACTTGCTCTTGAAACAAAAAACAAAATTGGTTTTATAAATGGTACTTGTGAAAGACCTGAAGATAATGATGTTCTTGCAAAATAATGGGATAGGTGCAATTATGTTGTGTTGTCTTGGATTCTTGGTTCTGTTTCTGAGGAAGTTTATTTAGGTCAAATTTTTTCAAAAGAAGTTGCCACTGTTTGGCAGGAATTAAAGGAAACTTATGACAAGGTTGATGGTTCAATTATCTTTAACTTACACCATAAAATAAACTCTTTAACTCAAAATGGAAGTCCTATTTCAGATTATTACCATAAACTCAACTCTTTGTGGAGACAATATGATGCTTTAATCAAACTTCCTACCTACAACTGTAATGCCTCTGCTGAATTCAAAACTTATAACCAGAACCTGAAACTGATGCAATTCCTGATGGGATTAGATGTGGTGTATCTACCTATTAGGAGTCAAATTCTTATAAAAGACCCTCTCCCAAATGTAAAAACTGTCTTTGCTATCATTTCAAGGGAAGAATCACATAGAGGTATCCCCTCTAGTGATTCAAATCAAAGAACTCAAACTAGTGCTTTTATTTCAAGATCTTTTGGTAACAAAAGAGGGTTGGGAAGAGGTCAAGGAACTCAAAACTGGAACCAGTCCTCAAACTGGAACCAGAATTTTCAAAACAAAGGACCTAATACCTCTCTTAAATGTGATCATTGTCACAAAATTGGTCACACAAAAGAAAGATGTTTTGAACTGAATGTATCTCCAAATGGCTATGTTAAGAAACCTGTTTACCAAAACTTTGTCAGGAATTCATCTAGCAATAATTCTAATGTCTTTGAAAGCAAAACCTCTAATGCTTCTAAAACTGCTTCATTCTCCAATTATGGTGATGGTACTTCTCAATCTAATAGTCCTTTCAGTAGTGAACAACTCAATTACTTGATGAACATGCTTAGTGAAAAGTCCTCAGTTCAACCTTCAAAAACTGCTCATTCAGGTACCTTTTTTAACTCAAACAGCTTTTTCAACTCAAATTTCAGCAGATTTTTTTGCTTCAACTCTTCAAATCTCTTTACTAAGACTAAAAAATCTTGGATATCTGATTCTGGTGCTACTCAGCACATGACTTGTAGTGAACATTGGTTGTTTAATGTTGAAGATGTATCCAAGCTTGGTATTACTGTTGGTCATCCCAATGGTACCCAAGCTAGGGTTCTTAAGATTGGTAATCTCAGACTTTCTGAGAACATTACCCTGTTTGGGGTGTTATTTGTTCCTGAATACTGTGTGAACTTACTTTCTGTGCATAACTTGACTATAGAGATAGTAGGGTGATTGTTTCATTTGATGAACATATGTGTTATATACAGGATTTGAAGACAAAAACCCTTATGGGGACTGGTAGTGAGACTGATGGTCTCTACATCTTTGATGGTAACATCAAAGGTGAGACTGCCCTTTCCTATAATATTGTGACCTCTATCTGTTATGTGTCTGTTCATACTTGGCATAATAGACTTGGTCACCCTGCTGACCAAGTCTTAAACCTTTTACAACATAAACTTGATATAAATAAAACCCTCATATTACTCCCTGTGAGACCTGCCACAAGGCAAAACAGACCAGAGAGCCCTTCCCATTAAGTGAACACAAAAGTAAAGCCCTTGGTGACCTTATTCACCTTGATCTATGGGGCCCTTATAGAGTCCAAAGTAAGGAAGGGTTTAAGTACTTCCTTACCATTGTTGATGATTTTTCCAGGGCTGTGTGGGTGTATTTATTAAGAGGAAAGGATGAAACCTTTGAGAATATTACAAACTTCTTCAATCTTTTAAAAAATCAATTTCAAATCACTGTTAAAGTTTTTAGGAGTGACAATGGTAGTGAATTTGTTAACCAAAGGTTAAACTTGTTTATGAAACAAAATGGGATAATTCACCAGACCTCTTGTGCCTACACTCCACAACAAAATGGAATAGCTGAAAGGAAACATAGGCATCTATTAAATGTTTCTAGAGCCCTTATGTTTCAGGGGGGATTACCATTAAATATGTGGCCTGAATGCATTCTGACTGCTACTTTTCTAATAAACAGGTTGCCCTCTTCTGTTCTTTCTGGAAAGTCCCTTATGAGATGGTTTTTAATTGTTCTCCTAACCTCTCCTTTCTTAGAGTGTTTGGTTGTCTCTGTTTTGCATCTGTTTTGAATAATAATGACAAGTTTAGCCCCATATCAACCAAATGTGTTCTTATTGGCTATTCTGAAGGCAAAAAAGCTTACACGTCCATCCTCTATTCCAGGGATGTGAAGTTTTATGAAAACATCTTTCCCTTTAAATTAAATAATAAAGAGTGTGTTTGTGAATATTCTGGGACTAATCACTTGAACTTCTTTGAAAATAAATTTTTTGATGATGAAAACAATGCAATACCCTATGATGACAGGAGAGGGTCTTCAAATAGTGATGGCAGTGGGCCTGATGTTCCTGGTAGTACTAACAAAGCTGCCAGAATTGATTCTGGTAGCACAAATAGAGCTGCCATACATCATGAACCCAGTGCAACACTCATTGAAGAGAACATCAGTTCTGAGGGTAACCCTGATTTCTTAAATATAAGACCTTCACCTCAAAGGGAAGAACAAACCAGTGAGAATGTTGTTCCTACTCTTAGAAGATCAAATAGGATGACCAGAACTCCTAGAAATCTTGATGATTTTGTGCTAGGCTCTAAGACTAAACACAACATTACTAATGTTGTTAACTATGCTAAGTTAAACTCTGAATATATGTGCTTTGTGTCTAACCTAAATAAAGCTGTTGAACCAAGTTCTTATGATGAAGCTTGCAAACACCCAAATTGGGTGGATGCAATGAACCTTGAGATGGAGGCATTGTATAAAAACAATACATGGACTCTCACTCATCTTCCTGATAACAGGAATACCATTGGATGTAAATGGGTTTATAAAATTAAGTACAAATCAAATGGTGAAATAGATAGATATAAGGCAAGACTTGTTGCCAAGGGATATGATCAAAGGGTTGGGATTGACTTTGATGAGACTTTCTCACATGTTGTTAAGATGGTCACTGTTAGATGTTTGATTGCTTTATCTGTGCAAAACAATTGCCCTATATTTCAACTTGATGTTAACAATGCTTTTCTATATGGTGACCTTATTAAAGATGTTTATATGACTCCACCCCCTGGTTATCATTCTGTCTCTGATACCAGAGTTTGTAAGCTTGTGAAGTCCTTGTATGGACTCAAACAAGCACCTAGAAAGTGGTATGAGAAACTTACTTGCTCTCTTCTTGAGAATGGGTTCATTCAGAGCAAGAGTGATTATTCATTGTACACCAAGAGGTCAAATGGAACTCTGGTGGTTTTACTTTTTTATGTTGATGACATTGTCATCACTGGAAATTCCATTGTGGAAATTGAAAAATGCAAACAGTTTTTAAGATCAAAATTTTCAATTAAAGATCTAGGAAAACTAAGATACTTCTTAGGAATAGAGGCTCTTGAAAGTGAGAAAGGTTTGTGCATGACACAAAGGAAATATTGTTTGGACTTGTTAAATGATTTTGGATTGCTTGGATGCAAACCTTCTCAAACTCCTATTTAATCTAACCTTGTCTTGAATAATGATGATGAAAATGACAAACCTCTGAGCAACATAACTGAATTTCAGAAACTTGTTGGGAAACTCATCTATCTGACCCTCACCAGGCCAGACATTGCATACTCTGTTCATATCTTAAGTCAATATATGCATAACCCTTATGACTCTCACCTGAAACTTGCAATGAGGGTGATGAGATACCTAAAGGGTTCTCCAGGTAAGGGCATTCTGTTTGAAAAGAATGCCAATTTCTCCCTCTCTGCTTATGTAGACTCTGACTGGGCCAAGAAGGAAACTGCCAGAAAGAGCATTACAGGCTTCATTCTTTTCTTAGGCAGTTGCCCTATCTCTTGGAAAAGCAAGAAACAACAAACCATTTCCAGATCTTCTGCAGAAGCAGAATTCAGGGCAATGGGAGCTGTCACATGTGAAATAATGTGGGTTTTAAAAATCATGGAAGAGTTGGGTTTGAACAAAACTAAACCTGTTGAAGTTTATTGTGATAGTAAGGCTGCAATTCAAATTGCAGCCAACCCAGTTTTTCACGAAAAAACAAAACACTTTGAAATTGATCTCTTTTTTATTAGAGAAAAAATTCTTTTGGGTGTTATACAGGCTATCAAAATTTCTTCACATGAAAACATCTCAGATATCTTTACAAAAGATTTACCTCTGGATCAGCACAAATACTTGTGCAATCAACTTGGGTTGTTTGATCATTTCTCCCAATCAACCTGAGGAGGGGTGTTAAAGATATAGCAGCTTGATTGTTTATTTTACTAACTTAGTCTGTTTGTGTGGTTTTATCTTTCAGAAGGATCATTTGTGTCAACATGGAAAAGAAGACTATGAAGGACTGAAAGTGAAAGAAAGAGAGAGTTCAGGGGCTGAAGAGATATTTATGCTGCCTATATAAACTCACCCTATTTCCCAAAATAGGGTTACAACACTGTAGCCATTTCATACCGTTATCACACACAAACCCTAAATATGATCTTCATCATTCTCTTTGTCTGTAATCCTTAATGTTACCGTTGGTTGTGTTTGTCCCTTAATCCATCCATGATTAGTGATGGTTTATTGTATTGTTTCTTTTATTTGTAAGGATCTTGTTTAAACTCTTTCTCTTGAATCAATATAATCTAATATCTTTCGACTAGTTAAGTACTTGTTTCTGGTTTTTTATCAATAAGTCGCAACACCTTTTAATGATACATCTCAAAAGTTTCTCCTTTCAATAGTACATATGTATTCAACAAACCCAAAGTGAATCTTTTTTTTGGAAATAGGATTCCAATACGTACGAGTCATTCCTAAAAAGATTTGAATGGTGGAGAAACCCTCAACCCCCGTGGGATTTTTGGGCACCCACTGACCCTTCCCTAAACACCAGCCCCAAGCAATGTGTACATCCTTTCTTTGGGTACCACGTTCATAGTAACCCCATAAAGCATATGCGGTAAGAAAGGGATGGTTGTCGATCTAAGATCAACTGCCAATATGAGTCGTCGGTAGCGCTACATTCCACTTCAATAAACTTCACACTCACGATTCCTCCTAACTCATTTCTTCCTACTAAACACACCCTAATAACCCTTGTGAGCTTTTCATTGTCGTTAACAATAGACGCCCAGATGCTATGAACAATGATGATACACATTGGAAAAGAGGATTTAGGACCGATATAATCAATTGTAGCCTACCTATGAAAGAGCTTTCTTCTTCCAATCAAATAATTAATTTCTTAACTATTTTATACGAAGAGGTAAATGCCTATAGAGGAGCCTGGTAGAAGACTTGAATACTTAACCGGTAATGATCCCTCTTGGCCTCTTCAAATGGCATGCCATCTAGCATGCCGTCGAGGGAGAAAATCCTGCAATGTATGGACACCACGTACAATAGCGACACAATGTAATGATTATCCAAATCTAATGCAAACGGAGTAAACCATGGAGAGTTGTGAACCAAGAACTAGTTTATTTTCAACGCCTTATCAAACAAGATCAGGCCGGAAAAACGTTTCCAGTAAGGTTTTTTTTACTTTTTTTTTTTGAACAACAATTATATCATTAAGACAAGGGAATTTCAGCGAAAAACCAAAATACACCAAAATTGGCCAAATTTGCCATAGTAACCATACTAAACTATCTTTTCTACTACGACAATTAATCAAAAATAAGGAAAAGAAACTATATCATGAAAAATGTCTATACTAGAGGAATTTTTGCCTTTGAAGATCACGTTATTCTTTTGCCTTCAAAAAACCCACCACCAAGTGAATGATATTGCCCAGACAATGTTCTTATACTTCTTCGTCACATGTAATCCCAAATTCCAATCTAGAACGTTGGTGGGTTGCGCATCAAGAATGTCGAGTTGGAGCCATATATGTTGCTAACCTTCTTCTCACTTCAGTTGTTATCTTACGATCCTAAAAGAAATGGCTTACCGTTTCAACACCTGTATTACAAATAAGGTGTAGTTTTTTCTAAACCCACATTTTGTGTACTCGCATTTCTAAACGTGGGTTTAAACTTGGTGACATATAATAAAAAGATTAAAATTATATAAAGAGATACTTTATAAAAAAAAATAATAAAGAAATACATTTCATAAAGTAATACTCGTAAAAGTTTTGGATCAAAATAGTACAGGCCAACTGTCACCCGTAAAGAAAATACATACAAGTACAGTACATATAAAAAAATAGTATAGGCGCTCAACATAAAGAAAATACACATTCAAGCCCTAAATGGGCGGCGAGTGTCACAATCATTAACTACTTCCGATTCCGTTATTCCACCGTCGGTGAGGTGAGCATTATATTGTCATCTGATATATTATTAGTTAATGGTAATATTCGTTTAATCAATTCTTTTTCTCTATTAAATCGATAAAACATAGTGTTGCATTTGGTAATGGATCATCGTGAGACCGGAGTACCAAGACGACCAAGAACGGCCGTACAGCGGCAAAGACACCAGTGCCCGGTCTGTTATTCAATCACAATCATATACTCCCTCCGTCCCATTTTAGTTGTCATGTTGACTAACTTTGACCGTAAATAACTTTGTTTGTGTCATGTAACACTTGATATAAAATATATGAATGGATTGGGTTTTTAATGTACTTTTCGTTCATATAAGTTTCATCAACTACTATATAGTACAAACAAAGTTATTTACGGTCAAAGTTAGTCAACATGACAACTAAAATGGGACGGAGGAAGTATAATTTTTTTATTATTTATGTAATGTAATAATAACTATATTCTCATTCAATATACCTGTAATATGAATCTATATTTGGTAATTCAGTTAAATTATTCAGATACCAATTGTTTGTTCTTATTCATCTCACAAAATGCGTTTTCCCTAAGTACATAATATCGAAAAATGTATGGTTACTTGGTTAGTGTCTTGAGTTTCGTTTGCTAACATTTATCTCCCATCTATGAGTTCGATTCAGATCATTTTGTAAATGGAAGCAACAATGTAATTGGCGTTTTGTCATGTAACCGTTACTCATAAGATGTAAATTTGCATGACGGCGTATCAAATCGTAGTACTTCAAAGTCTGGATAAAACTAATCAGCTTGTGTATGGATTACATATTATAGCGTTCTTTGTTTCGATTTTTTTACGTCATGTGTTTTGGTTTTAGTAATATATGTATAGGCTGAAAATGGAATTTCTGACTTGAATATTTGGATCGATTTGAGTTATATTTTGCTTCAGAGGAATGTTGGCATGGAGCATGGTTGTTATTGAAATGCTTCTAACCTCTTTCTACTATCATAGTTGCAATTAGTATGATTTTGGTAATCATATTTAGTACAAGGATGTTGGATATGATCTTCAAGGGGACCTTGTGGTAAGGTGGCCGGAAGGTCTCAACCGAGACCCGGGTTAACCTCCCTGCCTATACATCTTGGGATGATCCGGGAATAGTTTGGAAACGGCCACCTGAATACCAGTTGGGCCAAGTACATCAGAGGGCTCTGAAGTGTGATCCCTCTTTGCAAACTCCTTAACTCTACCCTTTCTGACCCGTTACCCAACCTGTCTATCTTTGAATCATTGCCGAGTTTTGCGGCTGCAACAATAACTTTTGTTATTAAGGT
>CM067169.1:162458615-162500035 GCA_034093135.1 Erigeron breviscapus | reverse complement strand
GAACTCCCGTTTAAGGAGCTAAACGCGAGTCAGAATTTTGGGGACAATTGTTATGCCTGAGATTTTCACCTCCAAGATCTTCGTGGTCCAAGATCTTGGGGCTCTAAGATATCTGACCGTTATTACTTTGACTTAGTAGTACAGGAACAAGTAAAATGTGCTTAAGCTAGAAACGAACTTAGTCGTCTAAGGGTGTGTAAACTGAACAGAAGAACCTCAATTTAGGGTTTCTAATCGTTTATATATGTTTCTTAATGGATATTGGGCCTGCTGGGCTTTGTTCTTACGAACTTAGCAGCCCAGCCCTTAAAACGAAGATAATCTTCGTTCGTTCCTAACGAAGATTATCTTCGTTAGTACAACTTACCAACAACATCTATTCCTTGCTATCTTCCAAGTACTACATGTACAAGGAACCTAGCATATATTATGTTTGTACTTGTATAAAACACATAACAAACATCATATATAACATATATATAACACCCAAAACATGTAATCAATCATTATTAAAACACGAAGTCTATAATCTATTAATTACATACAAATGAATAAGACACAATCAAATCTAAGTTGCTGTTGTCACACAATGTACAGGAACATGTAAAACGGAAGACTTGCCCCCAAAGTCGGAATTTATGGTTGAAAACGTGTGAAAATGGCTCCATAACGTCCATTTACCAAGTAATCAAGTCAAAGAGAAAAATCTGCTCAAGATCCTGATTGCCAGCTCAAGATCCCAGATTTTTAGGATAGTTAGTTAGATATTTTCTCTATAAAAGGGGCAAGTGATTGCTAGGCTAAAACACTTCGACTTATCTCTGAAAAAACACTTCTTTCTCTCTATTTTCTTCTGTAAACACATTACACTTAACACTTTTCATCATTGTAACACTTAGATCAATCACTTGGGCTCTCGAATTGTAATTAACTTCGATTTATAATAATAAAAGTAGCACGGAGGGACGATTGCTTCCTCCCATGCCGGATTTTTATCATACTAAGCACATCACGATGGAAATTAAGTAGAGATAATTCTAAATGCATTAAAAGGATTGGAAATCCATACAATTCAATCAATTACAATTCCGAGATCATACAAAAATGCATAAGGAGCACGACCATCAAACGTTTACAAAAGAGGGTACAAAAGATGGCATATGATCCTAAGCATAACCCATAAGCGGGAACAATGAATCATGGATCCACGAATAAGTCCAAGTCCAATCCTAGCATGCAAACAATCAATCATCATCCAATACGTCTTCCATTAACCTGTTCACCTGAAAAGTGTACTAAAACGTGTCAACATAAAGTTGGTGAGTTCGTAGGTTTAAATAATGAAAATCAAGTGTCGGGATAACAACCGTTAACGATATACGTAACGTTCAATAACGTGGGCTCAACAACCCATAACGTGGATATAGAGATACCCATAACGTGGATATAGAGATACCCATAACGTGGATTCAACAATCCATAACGTGAGTATAAAGATACTCATAACGTGGATTCAACGATCCATAACGTGAGTATAGAGATACCCATAACGTGGATTCAACAATCCATAACGTGAGTATACATATACATAATAAACGTATCAATACACTACCACATAACGTTATTCATCACATATAAACGTTCAATAACACGTATCACAAGCAAGCACATAGGTAACTAACATCTCGTTTCATATCATAATCAATCGTATCAACCGACAAGCGTTTAACAAACGAGTACACTTTCCACCCCAAATAAAGTAAACGTAGGGGCTACGAAACTCACATTTGCCTTGATCTTCTAGTTATAATTGAATTATGAGTATTTGTCGAGCTAAGAACGTCCCGAAATCCTCAATGATCGCGACCTATCA
This sequence comes from Erigeron breviscapus, assembly GCA_034093135.1. Lineage (NCBI taxonomy): Eukaryota > Viridiplantae > Streptophyta > Magnoliopsida > Asterales > Asteraceae > Erigeron > Erigeron breviscapus. The sequence continues at coordinate 162,498,162 of CM067169.1, read as the reverse complement.
TTTTGTTTATGTGACATGCATATTAATATACATATGTATTGTATACGTACTTAGTCACATGATTCATAACTTAATCTTTGTCAATATATGTATACATATATATAATCGTTTATAAATTTGTTCACTTTCATTCGACTTTAGAAAAATTCGGGTTTTGTAATCTGGACCTTGCACGACTACTATGGCACCAAAATACAATCAAAAGAGGTTGCCATGGAGGATGGGTACGGGCTGACTCAACCAAGAGACATCGAGACATGGCTGGTGGTTTTCAGAAAACAAGAAAAGGGGAGCACCGTCCAAGACGGCCAGAGGCACCCCACACGGTGGGCAGATTTTCCGGCGAGCGTCCAGCACGGTGGTGACCACCGTCCCAGACGGTGGTCTAGAATTGAAGGTTTCACTGTTTGGCTTGGCGTAAAATAGTGACTCTAGGCGTGTAGCTAGCGTGAAGCTTATTTTGGAGATGGAAGGCACCGTCCAGGACGGCCCACAGATCGTAGGAGACGGTGGAATAGGGGGAGCAGCATCTGGGACGCTGGATTTGGCGTGCAAGACGGTGGTCGGGGTCTGAGTGAAATCTGGGCAGAATTTCAGGGAAGAAGCAGTTGACTTTTTAAGTCAAATGTTGACTCACGAGCTTAGAACCCTAATTCGCGCATGAGAGTCGATTTGATGAAGTCACAAAGCATGTTTAAGCACTGTAAACCTTGGATAAACATATTCAAACTCAAATTTCCGTTCAAGTCGTTCAAAAATCATAGGTTTTATAATTAAATTGTTTTTGACCTTATTATATTATCCAAAACCCTAATTTCGAATTTTGATGAGTTGTACTTCGAATTTTGACCAGAAATGGTATATGACACATTAGAAACATGTTCTTAACTAGAACCCATTCAAAGTTTTGGCCTATAACACCCGTAAATCGAAACCCGGTTTTTGACCCATTTAATAAATAAAAACCCTAATTTCTACTAAAAACGGGTTTGACTCCCAATTTGACCCACAATCTCTTTGTTTTCATTAAAAACATAATAACAAACATAATTTAATGATATAGAAACATGTTTACCTTGCAAATCCCGACAACGAAGCTTTAAATCCGAATTTGACTATAAAAGGAAGATTACTTGCACTTTAACTATCCAACTTTTGGTATGATGATTAAGTGATGATAATAATGATGTTTCTAGTATTAAATTAACCTCAAACACAATAAATGAAGAGAAGAATTTAGTGAGAGAGTGTGAAGAATGTCTTGAATTGAATGTAGTGAGAGAATGGGAAGAGATTGGGTGAATTGTGTGGGTGAGAAAGAGTGGAAGAGTGTGATTGGGTGGTGTGGATAGGGTTGGGTCAATTGGGTGGTTCATGGGTCATGGGTCGACCCATGGATCACCCGATTACGTTTCTAGTTCACTTATAAGTCGTATTACGTTTTAAACCGATCAAAATACGTTCACGTAGCTTCGACTAGCATAAATACACGTTTCTAATTCATAAGTAAATAAATAAACTATTTAAATCAATTAAAACAATAAATCATTTAGCACGTTCGAGTCAACGGGTCGGGAAATCAATAATAAATCATGTTATCATTAATCGTTAATTACAAGTCAAACTAGTCAAAATTCCCAAATGTTACATCATTCCCCCGTTAAAGGAATTTCGTCCCGAAATTCTAATCTAACTAGACTCGTCAAATAAATGGGGATACTTGGCTTTCATAGAATCTTCACGTTCCCAAGTAAATTCGGGTCCACGTCTAGCTCGCCATCTCACTTTAACGAGTGTATACCGATTGTTCTTAAGCCTCCTAGTTTCCCGGTCTAGAATTTCTATTGGCTCTTCTACAAACTTCAACGTTTTATCGACCCGGATTTCTTCAAGAGGCACGTGAAGTGTTGGATCGGCCAAACACTTCCTAAGATTACAAACATGGAAAACATTATGAACTCCACTCAAGTTTTGAGAAAGTTCTAATCGATAAGCTACCGGACAATACGTCCAAGATCTTGAAATGGGCCAATGTACTTGGGCCAACTTGCCACGTTTCACAAAACGAACCACACCTTTCCACGGGGACACTTTCAACAAAACATAATCACCGACTTCAAATTCAAGAGGTCGTCGTCTAACATTTGCATACTTCATTTGTCTTTCACAGGATACTCTCAACTTCTCTTTGATTTGTGAGATCACTTTGGTCGTTTCAATAACAAATTTTTGGGACCAATGAGTTGGCGTTCACCAACTCCGCCCAAGCTAACGGTGACCTATGGTTTCTCCCATATAAATCTCTAAACGGCGCCATTTGAATGCTAGCATGATAGCTATTATTATAGGAGAATTCGACTAACGGTAAATGCACATCCCAATTGCCACCAAAATCGATGGCACAAGCTCGTAACATATCTTCAAGCGTTTGAATCGTTCCTTTCACTTTGACCATCGGTTTGAGGGTGGAACGTCGTACTCATGTTGAGTTGAGTACCCATTGCTTTTTGGAACGCCTTCCAAAACTTTGAAGTAAATCGGATATCCCGATCGGTTATTACGAAAATCGGCACTCCATGTTTGGATACTACTTCTTTGATGTACAAGCGTGCCATGGTGTCAAATTTATCATCTTCCCGGATGGCTAAGAAGTGAGCCGACTTAGTCAACCGGTCAATTATCACCCAAATGTGTCCCGACCACTACTCGTTCTAGGTAACTTCGTGATGAAGTCCATATGCAATGTTAGGACCAGTTTCGCTGAAACTGGACAGTCTCCAGTTGCATCTGGAGACTAAAAAGATTTGTCTAGAAATATATTGAAGTCCAGTTGCAACGTACAGTTATCGCAACTGAAGACTTCCTCCAGTTGAGATCTGACCAGATGAAGAATCATTCCAGTTGAAGTCGAAGACAACAAGTGGAAGATAGAGAATGACAATGGCAGCGAAGCCCAGTTGACATTCTAATCAGATACAAACTGGAGACCATCAGTGTAAAGTACTTACAAAGCTTTACACTGATTACGAGGAAAAGACCTTTATGCTTTATGTGCTATTACACGGATAAAAGGATTTATCTATGTATAAAGTACAAAAGGTACATAAAGCAGGTTGAGAAAATTTACTTTATTCTGTAACTTTACACAGCATTTTAAGGAATTAAATGCTATTCCTTAAATGTTCTCAACCATATTTGTACGGCCAAAGTTAACATCCCAATGTTAACTTTGCCTATAAATACAAGTCATTGCACAACAAGAAAATATCACACTTTGCAAACCTGCAATATTCTTGGTGAACTTGTGCAATATTCTCTCAATCGCTAAAAAGGAACATTTCACAACTTTAAGTGTTTCGATTGTTTAGAATTTTCAAGTATTAGATCAATTGTATTTCATAGGTTGTTAGGATATTTACATATTTGTATTATCTTGGTTCCGCAACAACCTTGTAATTTATTTAAAGTTAATAAATAAATTACACTTGAAAAATACATATTGTCTCACCAATTTACTTTACGAGTATTACTTATTGCATTGTCATTTACTTATTATCACCTTAATAAGTAATCTTTATCCAAGAACTTGGTATACACTCACTGCAACTGGTCGTCTCCAGTTCAGTGTTTATATTGCAAAGTAACTCCACCATCGACATTGAGGTGTCTTCAGGTAGTACCATCTATTGAGTTGGGACTTACAAGTGGTATCAGAGTAGAAGGCTAAAATACTTGCCTAGATCTGCTTAGATGACTACTACTGAAGGTGGATGGTTCTGGTCAAGGTGAAAACCCTCTTAATACGCCACCTCTTCAAAATGTTAATACTAACCCTCCTCCTCCTAATGCCCCTAACCATGTCCATGTACATTATTCTAACACTCCTGTTCCAAATTTGATGGAAATGAGACCTTTGGTACATGGAAGGCCAGAATGCTTTTGCATTTTGGTGGGATAGAGAGGTATATGTTGAAAATCCTTAAGGATGGACCATATATACCCATGTCTCTTGGGGTAAGTCCTCTTCTAGATCCAACTGGAAGAAGAGGTTCCAGAGAAAAGCTCGAAGACCACTGGTCTGATGAGGATCGTAGACTTGTAGATCTGGACACCAGACTCAAGAACATGATCCTTGGAGCTGTTCCTGAAGACCTAATTCCAACACTTGTGTTGTTCCCAGTGCAAAGGCAATGTGGGATGAAATAGTCATTCAGTTTGAAGGAGGTGATGACATTGTCACCAGAAAGGTTGCCCTGAACAAGAAGTATGAATCCTTCTTTGCTCTGCCCAATGAAAGTCTAACTGGTACTTACACTAGGTTTTCTAGCCTCATTAATCAGTTGAGAGGCTTGGGTGTAGAGAAGGATAAGGATATTCTTCTTGAGAAGTTTTGTGATATTCTTCCTTCCAAATGGTAAAATATGGTTCTTGTCTTAAGACAAGGTAAAACCCTGCACAGTCACACTCTTGCATCGCTCTATGGAGCCTTCAGATTCACTGAAGATAATAATGCAGCAAGACTGGTGGCTGAGCAGGATGCCATGAACCATGCCCAGAGTCCAAGGTTGCTAGTGTAACTGAGCGACTTTGTGCTGCTTTAATGTCTGCAGAGAGTGTCCAGGTACACTCAATGAAGGAGATGTTAAACAGTTTCTTGAACTCGTGCCTGACCACTGAAATCAGTGATGGTTGTGATGAAACTGACGATGATGATCTGGTAGCCATGATTGCTAAAACTTTTAATAGGTTTAAGCATAAATCTAAAAGATTTAATGGCCCCAAAATGCTTCCAGCTCCAGCTCTCTGGATAAGACCAATCTTACATGCTATAAGTGTGGAAAGAAAGGTCATTTTATGAAGGAATGCAGATCTAGTCAATTGAACAACCAAACTGGTCCCCCTGTCCCTAATTTCAATCGGCCTGATGATAGCTACAAAGCTAAATACAAAAAGCTTAAGGCCCAGATTGCCCTCTGTCATTGAAAGAGAAAATGAAAAAACAAGTGCATGATGGCAAACTGAAGGAAAGTGGAACTCTCTGATGAAGAAGAGGAAAGGGACATGTGTTTCATGGCCTTGGAAGATCAACAGCAGCATGTGGCAAAAGAAGATATCATCACTGGAAGATGGGTGGACATCATTTTGAAGAAGGTATGTGATTATGACAATCAGGTTGATCCAGAACTAAAACTGGACCTTGCTGAATCATTAAGTGGTGATTTGGCTTTTGTGGAAACTGTTAGAGCAGACAGTGAAAGATATCTGGATACTATCTTAACTGAACTGAACAATGTTAAACCACAATTAAATGATTTACAAAGTGTCCAGTTGGCTCTCAAGGATTCAGTTTTGAAAATTGAGGCTCTTGAACTTGAAAATCAAAAATTAAAATCTGATCTTGAAAAAGAACAAATGATTATCAAGTCATGGGTAAAAGCATCTGGAAAGAATTATGATGCATTTTCTAGAACAATTGATGCCCATAAAAATGCATGGAAATCTGGAGATCTTGAAATGGCAGCTCTCATACCAGATCTTCATGCATTGCCTCCAGCTCTTAGGGTTGAAACTCCATATGATCAACCTGAAACTGTCAAAACTAAACCCATTGAGATGTAACATCCCAAAACGTTTTGACGTTGACCGTTAACTTGTCGTTAATGACCGTTAGTTACTATGTGCTTTATATGTGCTTATGTGAATTAAATGATTAACGTGGGATATATGTTAAAGTGATTTAAAGTAATGAAATTAAAGTTGATAATGATTAATGAAGTCATTTAGTGTTCCCAATAAGATATAAGAGTTGTTAAGTGTTCCGTATGCGTTAAACGAGCAATTAAGTGACGAAACGAGTTATAAGGAAGTGCGAGGGCCTAGATGTAAAGTTTTGAAAGTTGTTCCAGCATATATAGGGCATGGTGCACGACCCTAAGGCAGAAAAATCAGATCCAAACCCTAAGAAAGTCTCACACACAAAACCCTAGGCCTCTCCTTCAAGTTTAGAGCAATTTCGGGTCGATTCGGGAGTGATTTCACATAGATTTCGATCGTTTAATCTTCCTTCCAGGTAAGATATGATTTATTGATCAATTGTTGAGTCATTTGAATGGTTTTTACCCAATCAATTCGGATCTTAAGGGTTAGGGTTGATTTGATTACGTTTCGTCATCGATTACTTGGGTTTTCGGGTAATCTAATGTATTGTTATTGTATCCTCTTGTCCCTGGAACAAGTGATCTTGTGAAATCATCATATGAGTCATATTTTGGGTGCATATGAGATCCATAGGTCGTGGTGGTTTGCTATGGTCATTTGATGGTCGAAATAGTTTGAAAAACAAAGGGTTTATTAGATATGAAAATCTAGTAATATTGCAAAAATCATATCTCTTTCAATTAAAAGAGTTAGAAGATGAATCTTATATTTTTGAAAAGGTCTACGTGTCCTCTTGAATCGATATGAATAAAGTTTCTGGTGATTTTGCCCATAGATAGGCAAAAAGTGTCGATTTCCAAAAGTGGTCGAATTTCGGACGAGTTATGCTGGCCTATCTTGTAAACGTCATAAATCATTCATTATAGATCTTCAAGAGTCAAACTTTATATTTCTGGAAAGGTCTTTGAATTCCCTACATTTCTTAAGAACTAAGTTTTGACTCATTTGGTCGTCTTGAGGTCGAAAAGTCGCCTGCAAGTGAAGGGTGCGAGTCTGGAAGTTGATATCGACGAGACCACCCATGGGCTCGGCGATATCAGCCGGCAGAAGGGTTCTAAGCGTGTTTAAGTGTCTAGTTGACTTATATTTCCATCCTTCTTGTATCATAGGTTGTCGGGAACACTTGTCAAGCACGGTAAACACATTTGTGATTGTTGAGTACTCCATTGAGGTAAGATACATGTCTTTTATCACGCTGGAGGCACAACAAAAGTAGTTTTCTTTAATTAACCTCTTAACTGGATTATCTTATGTGTGTGGGTTTTCCGGGTTATGCGGGAGGTTATGTGGGAATGTATGTATGATGAAGTGGCTTATTATGATATGAGACGTTTAAAGTAAAGTGGTTATATGCATATGTAGTATGTTGATTATAATTATGTTGTCATGAAATGATAATGATATGTGTTGTGATGATGATAATGTCAATAATATGCTTTGATGATTGTTATGTGATGGCTTATGTGTGGGGTTAAAAGTGTGAAATATCTAGTTCACTAGATACACGTAGGAATTGCTATGAGTTGTGCACGTTAGTGGGATTAAACGTTAAAGTATATGTGGGACTAGTTAGGTAATGTATATACCTAATGTTAAAGTAAAATGTGAGATGTGGGAAACCGTTCTAGCCTTAGTGTTAGTGCGTAAGAAGTAAGAAAGATATAAATACGTGGGAAATGCTATAGCTAAATACGTGAGATTGATGTGGGAAGTGTTAAGCTTAACCCGTGCTAGTTGTAATGCTAGTGCGTAAGACGTGGGAAATCGTGCTAGTTGTAATGCTAGTGCGTAAGACGTGGGAAATCGTGCTAGTTGTAATGCTAGTGCGTAAGACGTGGGAAATCGTGCTAGTTGTAATGCTAGTGCGTAAGACGTGGGAAATCGTGCTAGTTGTAATGCTAGTGCGTAAGACGTGGGAAATCGTGCTAGTTGTAAGCTAGTGCGTAATATGTAAGTTGTAAGAATATGTTGATAAAGATGTAAGACGTGAGAATAAGGTGATTAAGATAATTATAAGAATATGTGAGAAAGATGTACATGTAATTTAAGACGTGGGATTACAATGTGACGTGATATCTAATAAGATATGTTGAGACGTGTAATAAGTATGATGTATCCTTGATAGGCACAATTAGGAGTATATACTCTCCATGTGCTAATATGAATACGTGTGACAAGTTTATGTGTGATATGCCAAGATATGATATGAAGTTACGTTTAGTGGTAAGTCTATGTTGATATGATATAAGATATTGATTAAGATGTGGGTATATGATGATAAGATGTATATGTTGATATGAAATGAAATGTGATGCAATGTGGGAAAGGGAAGTATGGGTTGATCTATGATTGTTGTGGATGATATGTAATGTGATCATGTTTTGATATATAAAATACGAAGAAGTTTTATGAAAGTAAAATGAAGAACGTTTTATTAAATGTGTGTATCTTACTTAGCTAATTTATTAGCTAACACTTGCTTTTATGAAAATGTTGTGTCCTTCAGGATAAGCAGGTATGAGCTAGAGATGTGTATAGCTCGTGAGATGGGTAAAAGAATAAAGGAAGATTAGCATAGATTGTTGAATGCTTAGACTTCCCATAGCCTATGTTTCGGCTACATTATTTACGTTTATAATACATGTAATAATGAATGGCATTTATGTTGGTGCCAAGACATGGATTTCATTTATATTGTTTTGATGATGTACTAACACCATTTAATGAAAGGTACCATCCTTAACACCATTTAATGAAAGGTACCATCCGGTTACGGATGGGGCAGTTTTAAAGTGATCCTTTTCCGCTACATTTTAAACGCCGTTTGGCAAAGTTTTTGGAAATCCAGGTTTTTAAACGACGGGTGTTACAAGTTGGTATCAGAGAAATGGTTTAAGTGAACCAATGACTATAGGTATGCCATAGGAATTGGACTTAAACCGATAGAGGACAAGTTAGGCTTAAGTAGGTATGCTTGGCCTTTATGATGAAATGCCTTTAGGACGGGCTGGGATGAGTGTGAGAGTAGGATTAAGGCTTAATATGTTTTTGCTGTTGTTATGTAAGATTATGTCGGTTTGCCTTATTCCTTCACTTTTCTCGCTTCCTCCGTCGATAAATGTACTCTGATACCACTTGTGAGTCCCTCGATAGCTGCAGATCGCTCTCGAGATCGTCTATTGTTATGTCGTGAGTGCGGAATCCTCACGAGATAACTAGTTTGATTAGTTATCGTATATATTGTTAATTATATCAATATAATCAGCCTTATGTGATCTATCTTCGTTTTCTATAAGTTAGAAACGAACTTAGTCGTCTGTGTGTGTGATCAACTGGAAACCTCACTTTAGGGTTTCCAATCGTTTATATATGTTCACGATCGATATTGGGCTTGCTGGGCTTTGTTCTTACGAACTTAGCAGCCCAGCCCATAAAACGAAGATTATCTTCGTTAGTTCCTAACGAAGATTATCTTCGTTAGTACTAAATACCATCAACATCTATGCTTAGTTATTTTCCAAGTACTTTATGTACAAGAACCCTAACATATATTATGTTTGTACTTGTATGACATACATAACAAACATCATATATAAACATATATATAACACCAAAACATGTAATCGATCATTACTAAAACACGAAGTCCATAATCTATCAATTACATATAAATGAATAAGACATAATCAAATCTAAGTTGTTGTTGTCACATCAACATGCATCAACAAACTCCCCCTTGACAGCAGCATCTTCGATTTCTCCAGTCTTCAAAAAAATCTTCATCATCCATCAAATAACAATCGTTTGCTAATTGCATGGATATTTTCATGTAAGCAGACTTGGAGAATCTTACGATATCGATCTTCTTCATTCTTCCAAAATGGTAAAAATGAGCATTCAATATCGTATAATTTTCTCTGATCATTTCTTGAGAAGTTCACCAACTGCATTGGATCATACATCCTTCTCAACAATATCTTCTTCTTTGAGTCTGCATACATCTTGGCTTCACCAGAATTTCGATCAATCTCCCAATTATCCATTTTATCCAAGACATCTTGTGCCCATTTCTTGGCAGGGACTTTGATCATACATTTGATATCACGTTGAATATACTCAATGCTTTTATCTGGCTTAACCACCTTCTTCTTTCGTCTTGGTTCAATATGAAACTTTGGTTTCTCAGAGTCTTTCATATTCGATCTCAACCTGAAATCTTCATGAAGATTCTTACAAACCACATCAGCAAGACCATAACCACTTGGATTGATAATCCAGTTGTTTCCAAGTTCGTGTAAATCTTCTTCACATAAACTTCTGAAGTGTCTCTCACGCCATGCCAAATACTGACAACCTTCTGGTCTTTTAAGAATGAACAGCTTCAATTCTTCATCATAAAACCAACTCCAGATTATTAGTCTTATATCTTGCAGCATCTTTATCTGAGATATGAGTCCAATACATGATGGGTTTCATAGTATCCCATGTGACTATATAATCATTGATTCTTTGACCAGGCACAAGTCAATCAATCTCATGTAGTGGATCATCTTCTCTGAGAGGTACAGGATAATCATTTGGATAAAAGGTCTTGTCAAGTTTATTTCCCAGTGAAAAGGAATCAACGCATCATCAATCCTAGCATATACCACAAAGTTTAAAACTTTAGCGGAGCTACTAATTGAAGCTTGAAGCATTCTTTCCTTAACTTCATTTCTCTTTATCTCTAACTCTTTTCTTTCTTCCAAAGATGGGTCTTCAGGAGTTGAATCCCAAACATCATCAAACCATAAGGTTTCTTGAATATATTTAAATCCGGTTCAGGAACAAACTCACCCTCCTCAAGTTCATCACCATCAAAAAGCAATTCTGTATCATCTGTATCATCTATTAAGATTACACAAAACACCAAAATACAATGAATAATCATGATAATAATAATAAAGATGAAATATAATTGCATTGAAATAAGATAGATTACATTTACATGTCGTAAACTTATTACATGCAACCTAATATACACTTTATCTAATCTTTATCATAATCATAAGTTGAATCAGAATCAGAATCAGATTCCAAGACTGTTTGCCTATGAATCTGTAATTCTTTTTCTCTTTCAGTTTCTGCTTCTTGCTGTTTATCTAATAAGTTATCAAATACAGAATGAAAAGCATTTTCTTCGGTATTACAGTCATGTCCAAATTTTGCCTTAACTTCACGCTTTAATCGTTCAGTTTCAGCTTCAACTTGATCATCACTTAAATAATCAACCGATTTCGAAGAATTACCTGAGTCAAGTGCTTCAATAACTTCAGCCTCTCGTGGAGCACTTGATCCACCTGCACCAGAAGTACCAGTCTGGGCAATATCTCTTCCTGTCTCCCCCTGAGTCTCAACCCCTTTTCCTTTGTCAGAGTTCAATAACTTCAGCCTCTCGTGGAGCACTTGATCCACCCGCACCAGAAGTACCAGTCTGGGCAGTATCTCTTCCTGTCTCCCCCTGAGTCTCAACCCCTTTTCCTTTGTCAGAAACTGGGCGAGAATCACTCCTATTACCAGCATTATTCAGCATCATCATCATCATTCTGACGTCTTGGCTGAACTGCTGATAATCTGCAGACTTCTTCAGGAACATCTCCCCCTTGATTCTTGACCCAGTTTATCAAAAAGGTCAAAGTACCTCGAACATTCGTAAGATCAGACTCTAATGTATCAACACGAGCCTGAAGAACATCGATACCTGAACTAGGGAGTAATCTGAAGGAAGAGGAGGAAAAGTAGGCAATCTGGGCAATATTGGTATAGCAGGAGGCAACAGTGGACGCAACTGTACACTACCGGCAACTGAAACAACCGGTGCTGTAGAGACAGCAGGAATCAGCAGCAGCAGCTGTAGATACTGAAGTAGCCTCAGAAATTCGTGCACGCTTAGCTCTGCGATAAGTAAGAGGAGCATCCAGTGTCCTCTTTGGTCCAACATTACTTGTACCTTCATGTAATGGACTTGATGCCATATTTCTATGTTCCACGGCTTGTTGATAAGGAAGTACAGCTTCTTGTTCAGCACCATCTTCATGTTCAACATGAACTGATTGAGCCGTATCAGAAGGAACAGGAGAAGAATGACATGCCTTACTCCGACGCTCTCGGCGTAAATCACCAGGGACATCTTCCCGAGAAAAATGATAGGAATGATCACTTCCTGAAGCAGCAGGTACATCATGAGCCATCTTAGTTCGATGCTCATTACCAGAATCAGCAGCGACACTATCATATTCATCTGTGTCTGCTTCAACAACATCATCACCACCATCATTTCCACTATCAGAGTCATCAGAATCACCATCAGAACTGTCATCTGAACTCTCTTCATCCTCATGATCAGAATTGTCTTCATCATCCACTAACATATCATCCTCAAAACGAGATCGATAATTTGGATTAATCAAATGACCAAACAGTGGTGGATCAGTAAGACCAGCCACATTGCTAGTGTTAGCCTCTAAATCAGCAAATAAACGTAATGGCCAAGCATGGGGTACATAGCGAGGACCTTGATCAAATACCAAGTTCGGACAAAAATGTCTAACTATTGCCATCACAAAGCGAGGATATAAGAGAAACCTATTTCTCGGTTTGGCATTGAGTTGACCAATAAACTCATGATAGAAATATGTTGAAAACGGATAAGGTCGATTATAGACCAAAGCAACCATCTGCGAAGAAATCTGAGCAGAAAGTTGATCAAATCCAGCCTTACGATTGCTCAGACTTACTAACAACACGTAAGCAAGGTATCTCCAACGTCCTTGAAATCCACTTTTGTCAAAAGGAAGCTTTATTTGACCAACATATCCCATTCTTTGAAAACACCTACGAATAAAGTCAAAATCATAAGCTAATTCTACTGCTTCGTCTGATTCGTCACCCAAGTGCAGAATTTCACGAAGTATCGCAGCATTAAAATCAAAAGTGATTCCTTCGACAGTTGCTCGAACAAAGCTACGACCATTAACCATTACTTGATGAGCAGTCCTCCAGAAGTCATCAATATACTGCCTAATCAATCTAGGTGAATCACAGAATGCAAAAGAAAGCCTAGAACGAGCAATAAAATCAAACATCTCATGATAGCGTTCACAATTATGCTGATCTGGATCAGATTTAAGGCCAGATTGTGCTTTTTAAAGAACTGACGTGGAGCAAGAGCCATATCTGCAAAGCAAATCATATTGAAAAACAATGATAGGATTAGCACAAGAAATGAATTGCAGTCAAAAATGAACTTAATCAATAATCTCATAAGTTGGGACAGTACGAAATTAGTCTTTAAGTTCGTAAGTTAAGAATGTACGAAGATAGACTTTAAGTTCGTTAGTTAGAATGAACGAAGATAGACTTTAAATTCGTTAGATAACAATAAACGAAAATAGGTGTTAAGTTCGTTGGGTAACAATGAACGAAAATAGCTTTGAAGCATAACTAAGTTCGTTTGTCACAAACACTCCTAAGTTCGTTAGTTGAAGGAAAAGTCTAAGTTCGCTAACTTTAGACATTCTGAACGACAGTTTGTTCCAAAATCAAATATTTGATTCTTAAAACATTGATGAACACTTGATTTGCCCAAAATCAATTACAAAAACATTTGTAACACTTAAAAGAAGCATAACCCATATCGATTTTACAAACGAATTAAGGATCCAAAGGATTAAAATTAAAAAACGAAATTAAAACCCTAGAATAAAAATATATATTAAAACCGAATGAGTTCATGTAAAAATTGGACAAAACAAGAATCAAGAATTGGGGAATTGTGAATGACGAAGCTAGATAAGATACCTGAATCACTTATTTCAACAAAAATCGAAATAACAAACCGAGAATCAAGTGAAATCAAGTAATTTGATTGATGAATATATTGGGGTTTAAGCAGTTTATGTTCGTTTTCTTTAATGATTTGACAAAGAAGAAGAGAAAACGAATTAAGATGGGATATATATATGGATTTAAAAGATGGGTCAAAACGGGTCGGGTAAACAGGTCGATCGAAAACAAAGGGAACGAAGTTAACCTTCGTAAACTCAAGTGGAACGAAGATAGGGGTTATCTTCGTTTAAAACCAAATAAGTTCATTATTTTTCTGAAGAACAAGTCCAAACGAAGTTAATCACTATCTTCGTAAGAACAATTTTGTACTTAGAAATTTTTTCAAGATTCGTCATCACGAAACTTTCCACGATGCGACCCCTTTGACCTAATCCTGTACATAGCAACAACTCGTTAAAAGCAACTTGTTCATGCCTTGTACCAAAAAGTACCACCATCTAAAATCATCATTATAATGTAAGTATTTTACAAACATTACAATCTTGAATAGAAACAAAACCCCATGATCTAAAATCAACCATTAACAAACCTGAAGATAATCAATGAACATATTAACATCGTTACCAACCACGACCATGATACGGAGAGCATTTCTCTACTCATTGAGATGCTTGACGACAAACCATCTTGAAACACTTAAGTCCCATATAAGATGCCGTCTACAAAACTAACAAACAATGAATAGTCCAAAAATCCAATGAAGAACTTTGTAAAGTTTCCGACTTCATGTCATAAGTTAAGGTACGAAAAGCAAAAGAACAAGTATCAACTGATTATTTTCACCAAATACATGAAATCTAAAGTAAATAAATACTCCAAAGACAGGTTCATGTATTCTTCCTTCACGTGCTCATATTTGCATCACAATATTGTCATTTCACAACAAAAATCTTGTCTCCACGATATCATCAGTATGAATAACACTATATTGCAACAAAGATCAGCACTCCAACTTTATCTTCTTAACCTGAACACTGCACACTTACCAAAAACTCATTAACGCAACAAGAGCAAAGGCACAATAATGCAGAAAATTCAAGTGAAAACACACCAAATTAGGATTCAATTACGAAAAACTCAAGATTCTAATAAAAGATCAAGGGAGGTCATTCCATTATCAACCCTAAAATGTCACCAAGTTATTAATTAGATTCATAACTTGTAAAAACTGAAACTTGTGAGAGTTCAAATAACATTGACTTGTCACATAAGATTTAAAAGATCATTTTCTAAACTTAAACAAATTAATGTCCATATCAGAAAATCTTCTTTTAAATCACATAACCTCATCAAGAATTCAAATGAATGAATTCAGCAAAACATATACTCAACAGAATTTAAGTAGAATCTCTCGTGCAATAAGAACTTATGAAATACTTATTTTGACTCAATAAAATAGAAAAATAAATTAGAATAAAAATTACAGAATAATAAACTAGTCTATACACAATAGTTATCTTAATTTATTCATTATTCACATGTGACTAGGGTACTGCAGATCAGATCAGAATAGCATTTACATAAGCCTACTAGCGAGAAATAATTCTCTTATTATTAGTTATGAACAGTGATCCAAAAACGATTACCAATATGTTTGTCCTCTTAAACACTCGGTACTTCCAGTCTCCTTTTTGGTTTGTGGCACTTTCGTATTACTTGAGCCAAGGACAGTCACCATGTAACCTAGTAAGTTACTCATGCCACAATTTTAGTTTGCGAACTTATGTGCCCCATATTCAGATACCTCTCACAATCGAAACAAGCACTAAGATTAAGACATTTGGTGATAAGTGAGAAAGTCTTTAAGAATCAAGTCAGCGGTGACAGGTCGGTGATTCCTCACACGAAAGCGACTTAACTTGACTCACGTACGGAAATATACTTAACATTGCATAATGCCAAGTACTTGCATATTTGTGACATTAATTTTATTTAAAGCACTTATGAAAACCCGTGACTTTCTATGAGACCCGTGTAGCGAACTTTCTGACAACCTATCCCAAGTTGGAAGCTTTAGGTAGGCTAGGTATACAAAGACACCCCAAGGACTTACTTGTTCGAATCTCAAAGGCCACATTAGCTTCATACTTTCAACAGATTTATTTGATATTTGTATATCTTGTCACAAATATACATCCGAAAAAGCAATACATACACATATATGTACCCGAGACCTTCTTTATAAAGACCAAATATACATAATTATAATGCAAGATCTTTCATAAGATTTAACGGACTTGTCTATTTTAAGAACAAGCATTCTCAGCCATATATCTGAATACGTTTCCCATAAGAACATTGTATACATTTAAGTTCAGATTAAAAGGAAACCTTGGTACTTTGTGCCTATCGATACATCATATAATGGTATCACTGAACTGAGCATTTTAAAGTACAGTTAAGTAGGCTTAAAAGCTAAAGTATCGTCACGTCTAATCTTATAGTGCAGTAACCTTAGTTAATTAATATTTTTTTTATTTTTTTATTTTTTTTATTTTTTTATTTTTTTTATTGACACTATCTATATACGACTTAAACTACTAAGACGAAAAGAAAATTTAAGTTCTTTGAGAGAAACTACTCGGCATTCTTCATACCATTGAGTTGATATAACAACTCATGACGAGGTCTATCAAAAGCTTTAGTATAAAGATCAGCAAGGTTATCATCAGTAAGAACCTTTTCTAAATGAATAAGCTTTTTCTCAAAACAGTCACGTAAAAAGTGATGCTTTATATCTATGTGCTTGGTGACTTAAAGTTTTTCGGATTCTTAGTAATATCTATGGCAGACTTATTATCAATACAAATAGGAGAGTCTGAGATATCCATACCATAGTCGCGCAACTGTTGCTGTATCCAAAGTACCTGAGAACAGCATTGACCAGCAGCTATGTACTCTGCTTCACAGGTAGACTGTGCAACAGATGTCTGCTTTTTTGCACTGCCACGATATAATTCTCCCCCCTAAAAGTTGACATCCACCTGACGTTGATTTCCTATCCGAACTGCAGCCACCATAATCCGAATCAGTATAAGCTTTGAATTCAAAGGAACCATGCATGGAATACCAAAGCCCTAGACGAGGCTTGGCCTTCACATAACGAAGAATCCTTTTCGCAGCTTTCATATGTGACTCTTTCGGATTAGCCTGATATCTAGCACACATACAAACAGCAAAGGTAATGTCTGGACGTGAAGCCGTCAGATACATCAAGGAACCAATGATAGCCCGATATTGAGTTGCATCGACTTCTGGATCATTAGTCTTATCAGGACACAGCCCATATTAGTCTGAATGGGAGTAATTGCATCTTTAGCATCGGTCATTCGAAACCTGGTAAGAAGATCTTGAACATACTTGCTCTGATGAATAAAGAACCCATCCTTCAGTTGATCCACCTATAGTCCAAGGAAGAAAGTTAATTCCCCCATAGCACTCATTTCGAACTTAGCCTTCATGCTATGCTCAAATTCCTTGCACATATTCTCATCAGATGAACCAAAAATAATATCATCGACGTAAACCTTTACAAGCAAGTAGTCCTTCCCTTTCCATTTGATAAACAACGTGCTGTCAATAGAACCTCTAGTAAAACCATTTTCATGCAAATGAGTAGACAGTTTTTCATACCATGATCGAGGAGCCTGATGTAAACCATATAGAGCCTTATCAAAACGATATACTCTATTGGGGAAATCTGGATCCTCAAACCCCTGAGGTTGATCTACATAACTTCTTCTCTAATTTCTCCATACAAAAAGGCACTCTTAACGTCAAGTTGATACACCTTTATACCTTTATAACTAGCAAATGCCAGAAATAATCGAATAGCTTCTAGTCTAGCTACAGGTGCAAAAGTCTCATCGTAATCAAAGCCTTCTTGTTGCTCAAATCCTCTAACCACCAACCGAGCCTTATTGCGAGTGACAACACCTTTGTCATCCTTTTTACAACGAAAAACCCATCGCGTAGATAAAGGAGATTCACCATGAAGTAAGTCAACTAACTTCCATACATCAAGCTTCCGAAACTGAGCCAATTCTTCTTGCATCGCCTCAACCCATGACGGATCTTTAAGAGCCATTCCCACATTTTTAGGCTCAACCTGAGAGATGAAGCAAAAGTACAAGTACCAAGTAATTGCCCCAGAATCCTTAACTTCAGCAAACATACTTGACAAATTTTTCCTATTCTGATTTCTCGTGCGAACAGAGGAAGAAGCATCACCAATGATTTGCTCTACTGGATGATCCTTGTTGACTCTTGTTTGAGGAACCGTGTCTACTGTAAGATCATTTCCCAAGTTAGTCTGCACATGTTGCTCTGGAGTTTTAGGCTCCTCCTGATTTTCACCTTCCGTGTCGTCAGTATCATAGAAAGGATCATCAGGTAGAGGTATATGTAAAGGATCAGTAGGATCTTTAGGAGCAGTCTCTAAGGTAGAATCTGGTTCCTTGGTCCCACTTGATTCTCCAGATTTGGAAGCAGGCTTAACGAGTGGTGAGGAAACCGGAGAAGAAACAGGAACAGGTCCACCTTCAAGTGGATCATGAAGAGTAACTACATCTTCCACAATCGGAACACCTGTAAAAGAAACAGGACCACGAAAAGAGGTGAAGACACCATCATAATCGAAATCATTAGCAGGACCAATGTGTACAGCAGGTTTATGACTGACAATTACCACATTTGTACCAAAATTAACTTTGTCAGTTTTCTGATTGTACACACGCCGAATTGGTGTACTAGGTATATAACCTAAAAAGAAACCCTCCTCAGATTTAGGATCAAATTTTCCCTGAGGAAGAACTTTAAGAAAAGTACAAGGAACACCAAACGGCTCAACATTTTGTAAATTGGGCTTTGTGTTGTGCAAAAGTTCATAACAAGTTTTCTTGAACCGTTTAACTGTTAAACCCCGATTTAAAATGTGACAAGCTGTATTCACTGCCTCCCCCCAGAAAGTAACAGGAAGCCCTGAATCAGCAAGCATCGTCCTAGCTGTTTCTATCAATGTCCTGTTTTTTCCTTTCAGCTACTCCATTCTGCTGTGGCTCATACGGTGCACTAAATTGATGTTGAATACCCTTGGTCAAGCAAAAAACCGTAAGAGTATTGTTCTTGAACTCAGTGCCATTGTCACTCCTGATTCTCTTAACTTTAACTTCATGAACATTCTCAACTTGTCTAACAAAATCCATAAACCGGTTTGCGGTCTCGTCCTTTGTCTTCAAGAAAAATACCCATGAGTACCTTGAGTAATCATCAGTGATCACCAAACAGTAGAACATCCCTCCAATGCTTCTTACATTCACAGGACCAAAGAGATCCATATGAAGTAGTTCAAATGGTTTGGATATAGTGTTGTGCACCTTTGGTTTGTGAGGATTCTTGTGTTGCTTTCCTTTCAAACACGGTACACATTTATCTTCCATCCCAAACTTCTTAACTGGAACACCGTCAACTAATCCAAGACTAATAAGTTCATTCATCTTCCGAAAGTTGATATGTCCCATTCTACGATGCCAGAGAAGAGATTCAGATTCATTTGCTTTGCTCAACAAACAGAGGGGCTCCGTTGGATTATCAACACCTAAAACTAAGCCATAGATGTCTCTCTTCCTAGGAGCTCTGAGCATAATCCAATCTTCTGGAATAACAAAACCCGGCTTCAAGATGAATGCCTCCTTTTCTGTGAAATGAACATTGTTGCCTTTGTCACAGATCTGAGAGACACTCATTAGATTATGAGTAAGTTGTTCCACATAGTTTACTCTTTCTAGAGTAAGTTGTCCATTGACGACATCTCCCTGACCGGTGATGTTGCCGCCCTTGGATCCAGCAAAACAAACATACGACCCATTTATACAGTAAAATTGGACAAGAGTTTCCTGTCCCCTGTCATGTGTCTGGAGCATCCACTGTCAAGGTACCATAAATGGATTGGTTTCCTAGGAACTCCCTGCACATAAAATGAGAAAAATTAGTTTTCATTGGGGACCCAAACCTTCTGAGGTTTGGGTCGACCCTTCTCATCCCTTAGAATCAGTTCAGTCCAATACCCATTGCTGGAAGCCGTGGGTGGGACATGATTCTCGTCTCGTCGTCTCAACGGAGGAGACTTCTGAACTCTCGATGGAGAAGTTCTAGGAGAATGAGGGCCATAAGAAGATCGAACACTCGAATGAATTTGGTCATAGAATGAATTTTGACTTTTAGGAATAGAACGATCAGGTCGTGGAGGTGTTTGAAAACGATTTGAAATCCTATGAACATTTCCTGAGGAACCTTTGTAGGAATTCGTCTGCCCAAGACACATATTAAATTGACGTGGCTAGTACGTGATGATCCAAGTCGGGTCATACCCAATAACAAGCTAGACAAACACTTATGATATTTAATTATATGATTTGATCTTTAAATAAATATCAATACTTGAAACATTTAGAAAGTGGTTTTCTAAATAATTGCACTTGAGATATGTAAATAAATTATATGGATGATTTATTTTGAGAGAAATGTGAATATGTTTATTTGGAGAAATAAACATTTATGTGTGTTGTATATAATATGTAATATGTTACATAAGATATGTAACAAGTTATGTTGCATTTTATATACAAAATGTACAAATAAATGTTTATAAAATTGACACAAAATTGTTTGTGTCAACCCCATGTGGCCGGCCCCCCCCATGTGGTTTCATGTGGATTTTGATCTACTTAAGACACTTGTAGTCTTACATGACACATGACACACAACACATAGATTGTATCACCAATTTCTTACATGCAAAGGTAAGACAACTCTCTCAAATACTCAACAAGTTTTTCTTCTAGTTTTTTCTCTCTTGGAATTTCGGCCAAAGGGAAGAAAAGAGGAAAGGGTTTTCAAGTTTAATTCCTAGCACATTTAGGGTGTTTGTTGGAAGCTTGGGGTATACAAGCTTGAGGTTCTTCTAGGTTGAAGACTTGCCACTTGAAGAACATCATCTCCTTCATATCAACCTTCTCATTAGCTTGGAAGAAGGTAGTCTTCTAAACACCCTATGGTTGTTGTTTTGTATGTATGCTATTCATATACATGGATCCTTATTGTTTGGGTTTTCTTTTAAAGTTAAACTTTGATTTTAACTATATACACATATTGAAAGGTTCAATTTTTCCGCTGCGTTTTAATATTATAAGGATAATATTACTTTGATAAAAACCCAAAAATCCAACAATGGCATCTAGAGCCGGTTATATGGATACATACATCAAAAGTTGATATTTTGTTTGGACAAAATCCAATGTTTTGGCCATTTTGATTATGGCCGAAACTAATACACAAAAAATATAAAAAAAAAAAAAAAAAAAACAAAAAAAAAAAAAAAATACAAAAAGGAGATTCCTTTTTTCTTGTGTATTTTAGTGTCACAACTTAGCCAAGAGACCTTGTGATTGTTTGTGATGTGTGGATGTGTTTGTATTTATTTAATTATTAAATGGTTGTAATAGTTAAATAGGATTTTCTTCATTCATTTGGTTATGTAATCTATTTATTTCATTTGGTATGTAATAAGTAGATTAGTTGCATTTTTTCTTGTAAATGTAATCTCCAAGATAGCATCAAAAGGTTTGGGGCTGAAGTTGGAGGCCAAATGAAGAGACCAGCACTTTCCCACTGCGGCGCAGTGGGAATATGTCCAACCCACTGCGGCGCAGTGGGGATTATGCACCCGAAGGAGCTCCCACTGCGGCGCAGTGGGAGTGCATTAGACCCACTGCGGCGCAGTGGGTTACCCAAAGGACAAGAGACCCACTGCGGCGCAGTGGGAGTATTTCAGACCCACTGCGGCGCAGTGGGCTGTAAAAAAAAAAATTTTTTTGAAGAAAGGTGTTCAAACACATCACAAAAGGCTACTTGAAGCATTTGGATGCAAGATCAAGTGGGAGTTCACCGACACAATTTTGTGTCACTTTGTCCCTTAGGTTGAGACCTTTTGACACACTTGTTTCGGCTAACAAGTGTGGTCAAATTAGTTGGCTAATGTTGTGCACTTATTATGTTTGTGTGGTTGTTTGTTATTTTGTCATGTGGATGCTCAAAACTTACAACTTAATGACATACATAAAAATTATAAAAAAAATGGATTTTATAAAGAACCTTGAAATATGGATTTCAAAATTATTATGGTACATAGTTTTTTAACTAGAATATAAAAACTCAAACGACCCTTTAAAAACAAGTTAAACGCCATCCTTTTATACAACACTTAATTATTTGGGAACTCTTTGTAGGATAAAGGTCACCTAACTACTTTGAGGGAACTTATAAGTTAAGGTAAATTTATTGTACTTATGGGATAAAGGTCACCTAACCACTAGTATAGATAAATTTACATGTGTGTATAAGTAGGACAACTTGATTTGGAAGCCATGTGATTAGGGTCACCGAAGCATGGTAACCAAAGGCGTTGATGGGATTAAACATGCCAACTTAATATAAGATATTAAACCGGTCCCATACCACTAGAAATTGTAAAGTGTTGCAATTGTCAAACGTTGACTACCTTGTTAATTTAGATCATGGGATAAAGGTCACCTAACCATCATTTAAATGTAACGTTGGATTCTAGGTTTTAATTATTAATTGTCTATGAGACATAAAAGGGTATTAACAATTAAAATTTATATTTGATATCGAAAATACTAATAAAGAACTTTGTTAATCTTGTAGATGGCCGCTAACAATGCAATTAACCCCAACCCAAACGTCCATAACTTTTCACTAAGATCCATCCTTGAAAAGATCGTCTTAACCAAGAATGGTCTTTTGAAAACAAAATCAATGATTCATTTAATGTATGTGAATCTTGTTTACAAGGCAAGATGACTAAAGCACCTTTCAAAGGCACTAATGAAAGGGCAAAAGATTTATTAGGTATCATACATTCGGATGTATGTGGTCCTTTTAAGCCAATGACTAGGAATGGTGAAAGATACTTCATTACATTCACCGATGACTATAGTCGTTACGGTTATGTATACTTATTAAAACATAAGAGTGAAGGCTTTTGAAATGTTCAAAATTTTCAAGAATGAAGTAGAAAACCAACTCAGTAAGACAATAAAAATTCTTCGTTCTGATAGAGGAGGTGAATACCTAAGTGATGCTTTTCAAGATCATCTTAGAAGTTGTGGGATTGTCTCACAACTAACTCCACCTGGAACACCACAACATAATGGTGTGTCTGAAAGGAGGAATCGAACCTTATTAGATATGGTTCGTTCCATGATGAGCAGAAGCTCACTACCTCTATCATTTTGGGGATATGCCATAATCTCTGCTGCCCGAATTTTAAATATGGCTCCCACCAAGAAAGTGGAGAAAACACCCTTTGAAATATGGCATGGAAGAGTTCCATCTTTATCATATTTAAAGGTATGGGGTTGTGAGGCTTATGTAAGACATGATGCCTCAAACAAATTAGAGCCCCGATCCACTAAATGTATCTTTGTAGGATATCCTAAAGATGATTTGGGATATTATTTCTACAATCCTAATGAGCAAAATGTATTTGTTGCTCGAAAGGCTGAGTTCTTGGAAACTAAATTCCTTATGGAAGGGACTAGTTCCAGAACAGTGGAACTTGAAGAAGATCAAGAACCACTGACAGATACACACTTGGGTGACACTAGCATTCAACAAAAGGATGTTGAAGATGATCAAAGGGTTGATCAAGACACACAAAACGTTTGTAGATCTGGTAGAGCTACTTATCCACCTGAGAGATATGGATTTCTCGTGGATGAATGCTATATGGTAGTTTCTGATGAACCTACCACCTACCATGATGCAATGTCCAAATCAGATTCGGACAAATGGCTAGAGGCCATGAACGCTGAGATGCAATCATGTATGACAACCAAGTTTGGGAATTGGTTGTTGAACCTCCTAATTCCAAAGTAGTTGGAAGTAAGTGGGTGTTCAAATTGAAACACGATATGCATGGAAACTTTAGTACTTATAAAGCTAGACTTGTAGCAAAAGGTTTCACTCAAACTCGAGGGGTCGATTATGATGAAACTTTTTCGCCTGTGGCAATGCTAAAGTCTATTAGGATATTATTTGCCATAGCCGCACATTATGACTATGAGATATGGCAAATGGATGTCAAAACCGCTTTTCAAATGGATATCTTGAGGAAGATGTCTATATGGATCAGCCTGAAGGTTTTGTCGATCCTAAAACATCCTAATAAAGTATGCAAGTTAAAGAAATCAATCTATGGATTGAAACAAGCATCAAGAAGCTGGAATCGTCGTTTTGATGAAGAAGTCAAGAAATTTGGCTTCATCAAAAACGCTGATGAAGCTTGTGTGTATAAGAAGGCTAGTGGGAGCATCATTACTTTTCTAGTATTATATGTCGATGACATTCTACTATTTGGAAATGACATTCCAACCTTGGAAGGTGTAAAAGCCTGGCTTGGAGGTTGCTTTTCCACTACAGAATTGGAATACATCGCCGCTTCTTTAGCAGCACAAGAAGCTGCATGGTTGAAGAAATTCATTGCCGATCTAGGGGTTGTTCCTTCCATTCAAGAACCCCTAGAAATTCTTTGTGATAACGAGGGTGCGATTGCTCAAATCAAAGAACCTCGTGCACATCAAAAGACTAGGCACATTGAGCGGAGATTCAACTACATAAGGGATGAAGTTGAAAAAGGAAGATGTAACACCCCGACTAAGGCGGAAAACTCGGGATGTAAGATAAAGCACACGCGCACATGGATGTTACATAGGAAAGCTAAATGAGTGCATAAATTGAGCATAAACCGTCAAATACATAGTGCATCACATAACATCAAGCATTTGAACGAATATTAAGATAAGTTCCCACGCAGGGGAAACGGTTAGGCCTAATGCCAGCAAACACAACGAAAGCATGCAAAACTCCAAATCCTAAGCCTGAAGTCTGCTACAAGGCCCATGCTACCATCCCTAGCCACGATTTGCATGATTACCTGAAAGGAATACTTAAAAGTGTCAACACAAAGGTTGGTGAGTTCGTAGGTTTGAAATCAAGAGTTGTTTACTTGAATAACCATAAGAAGCATTTGTTCATTTCCAATCAGTGAGTTATATGCCGTTAGATATGAGTACACAAAATAATGTAGCATTCGTTTGGCTATAGACATACTTACAATACATGGATATGGGAGTGTATGTATTCGTGCACTTATGGTACCTGGCAAGTATGTATAAGCGAGCACACACAATCCTCAACAGGACCGGCTAATAAGTATAAGCGAGCACACACAATCCTCAACAGGACCGGCTAATAAGTATAAGTAGTCAGATAGCCATACAGTTGTGAAAACAGCTACGGCATATATAAAAGCGTATGTAGTATTCCTTTCACCCCAAAATGTAAATAATAGAAAAGGGGCTACGAAAACTCACAGTGATCTGGTACAGCGTAGTTTACAAGTACAGAGAGCAGATATAAGTAGGTTATATCTATTTGAATCCGAGTGTGTCTTGCTAAAAACCTAATCATAAATCATTGATCATAAATATATGCATGTATTAGTTCCCGGGATTATTTATTCACTGAATATCCTTGATGAACTGATGATTTGGTCCTTTGATATCCTTTGAACGTTTTGACTCGAAAAGCGTTTAAATGAAATTCATGTACACGTATTGGATAAGTACTTATTGTAGGAAAGTGTTGATACGTACTCGATTAGGGTTTGCACTTAGCACATTGTTTTAGATCGACTCATGAACTAATCTTAAAGTTAATAAGTAGCCTTCAATGTGTTTTAACCGAATGATGATGAGATTATGAGCTTGAATTGGTGTTAAATGATCTAGTGTAGTATGTTATAGAACAAGTTTGTTTTAGGGTTTTGATCGAGATCGTTCTAGGGGCTCATTTAGGTCGTCCTAGAGTTTCAATGCGTACAAGATCGTCTCAATGACTAGGCAAGATCGTCCCTCTGGCTAGCCTAGATCGTCCCATGTTTGTTTGTACAAGATCGTCCTAGGTTAATTGCGTAAGATCGTCCTGAGTCTAGTGTAGTTTAGATCGTTTTAGGTTCAAATGCATAAGATCGTCCTAGGTGATAAGCTTATTTAGATCGTCTTAGGTCTAGTGTAGTTTAGATCGTCTTAGGTTCAAATGCATAAGATCGTCCTAAAGGTGATAAGCTTATTTAGATCGTCTTAGGTCTAGTGTAGTTTAGATCGTCCCATTTCCAAAGCTCAAAATCGTTTCATTTCCAACTAAAGAGATCGTCTCAAGACTTAGCAAATTTAGATCGTTTTATAGTTTTGTCAAAAGAGGTCGTTTCACTAGATGTGATTCAAGATCGTCCTAGAGATCGTCCTAGCCATAGCCAAAAGAGATCGTCCCAGCCATAGCCAAAAGAGATCGTTCTAGGCTAAGACAGGAACCAAGAACATAGATTGAGCAAAACCGATCCAAAGGATCAATTACCCAGTAACGATCCAACAACATCACAACACCACTTACGATCACAAGAAACAAGAACCAAGGAAGTTGCCTAGGACGACCTTGAGGAGAAGATCGTCCCAAGGAGACCGTTTCATCATAAAACGGGCTGAGGCTTCAAATCACACAACACACGAATTTTTAAATCGATTTCCGGCTTGTTAGAACCTAAAACTAATACATATATACGTATTAACACTAGCCAATAACGTCTTTAACGATTTCGAGACCTTTTATAACATAAATAAGACGAGGCAAATGAAGAACAAGTTGTACCTTCATTTTCAAAAATGGGTTTTAAGATTTAAGTAAGTTATGACTCAATTTTGTTCATATAAATGATGTTAAACACATTTAGACACAAACCCATTAACCTTTAACACGATTTTTGTTCAAGAACTGGACCAAATCATCAAGAACATAAACTTGGAAAGTACATTTTTAAATTTGATCAAAAACCCATTAGATGTTGTTGTTACCTGAAATTTGTTTCCAGAAATATGTTTTGATTATCACAAGGATGCTAAAAGTACAAACGTTTTTGGTTTAACAATCCAAAATCAATGGATGAATTTTGTGTGTGAAAATGGAAGTTTAGTGTGTGTTTTAGAGAGAGAGAGAGAGTGCAGGAGGAAGAAAGGGGAATAGTGATTTTCTCTCTCAAGGGTTTTCCAACTTTTCTATTTATACTTAATCCATATTAAATGACTTCCATAAGTGCAAGGACTAAATGTGAACATTTTTAACTAGAACTTTTATGGACATGAACGTTTACGACTCGCATTCTATTATATTATCGTATTAAACTATAAACTCGTCATTTAATCAAGTTTTTAAGATCAAAGTGACTTCCAAGTAAATGCATAATTGAGCCAAGAACTTAAATTAAATTGAGCTGTCTAATTAATTTCATGGCGACTGTACGATTCTAGAAACTTATTTATAATATTTCTAAGGCGGTTGTTACATTCTCCCCTACTTAAAGGAATTTCGTCCCGAAATTCGTATTACATATCATGCTTCAAGTTTCGATTGTATATTAAGTTCACGAGTATCAAGTTGCATGTTAAGTTTTCAAGTATGAGAAACACATATTAAGTAGTAAGTAGCATGTTTCACATTGAGTTTCAAGCATCATATTGCATAGAAAATGTCAAGTTAGGCACTGAGTTCTTAAGTTCACTAACTAGTTTTAAGGTATCGAGTTAAGTAAATAAGTGCGGATACTTAAGTTTCATCTGATCTTCTCGTTCCCAAGTAAGCTCTGGGCCTCTCCGGGAGTTCCAACGGACTTTCACAATGGTATACTTATGTTTCTTGAGCTTTTTGACTTCTCGCTCCATAATTTCAACGGGTTCTTCTTTGAAGCTTAAATTACTATCTACTCGTATCTCGTTGAGAGGGACGTATGTTGTTTCGTCTGCTAGACACTTCTTAAGGTTCGACACGTGGAAAACATCGTGTACGTTGCTCAACTCTTGGGGAAGTTTCAAGCGGTAAGCTACTGCACCAATACGTTCTACAATCTCAAACGGTCCAACGTATCTTGGAGCCAGTTTTCCCCTCTTTATAAATCTAACTACACCCTTCCAAGGCGAGACTTTGAGCATCACTCGATCGCCAACCTGAAACTCCAAAGGTTTCCTTCGTTTGTCTGCGTATTTCTTTTGTCTGTCTCTCGCTTTCAGGAGGTTTTCCTTGATCTGAGCAACTCTTTCGGTAGTTTCGAGAATGATTTCTGGGCCTATTAATTGCATGTCTCCAACTTCGTGCCATGCAAGCGGAGATCGACATTTTCTTCCATACAAAACCTCAAAAGGCGGACAGCCAATGCTGGCATGATAACTATTGTTGTATGAGAATTCGACTAGTGGGAGGTGAGTATCCCAACTACCTCCGAAGTCTATGACGCATGCCCTTAGCATGTCCTCCAGTGTCTGAATCGTTCTTTCACTCTGTCCATCTGTCTGTGGATGGTAGGCTGTGCTCATATCGATACGTGTCCCCAAGGCTTGTTGCAGCGAATTCCAAAATCCCGAGGTAAACCTGCTATCCCTATCACTAATGATTGATACTGGGACACCGTGTTTAGCTACGATTTCCTTAAGATACAGACGTGCATACTGCTCCATTGTGTAACTCTCACGTATGGGTATGAAATGCGCTGATTTGGTCAATTGATCTACACCACCCAAATTGCATCCATGCCACTACTCGTTCTTGGTAGCTTCGTGACAAAATCCATAGTGATCTTTTCCCACTTCCAACTGGGAAGCTCTGGTTGAGTTAACAGTCCTCCTGGCTTCTTATGTTCTGCCTTAACCCTTGAGCACGTTAAGCATTTGCTCACGTAGATCGCCACATCGTTCTTCATTCCTGGCCACCAAAATAGATCTCGCAAGTCTTGATACATTTTATCTATTCCTGGGTGAACAGAATATCTTGCTTGGTGTGCTTCATCCATTATCAGCTTCCTTAATCCTCCGTACATGGGTATCCACAATCGATCACAAAAATACAGTCCCCCATCATCTCTTTGAGTAAACTGTTCTATCATGCCCCCCAATCCTTCTTCATCGATATTCTCCTTCTTGTTTGCTTCCACCTGGGCCTCAACCACTCTATCCTTCAGACTGTTGTGCACGGTAATGCTCATGGCTCTAATTCGTCTTGGTCTAACTCTCTCCTTTCTACTCAGAGCATCTGCTACTACGTTTGCCTTGCCCGGGTGGTATCGAATCTCACAATCGTAATCGCTAAACAACTCTAGCCATCGCCTTTGCCGCATATTAAGATCCTTCTGTGAAGATATGCTGAAGGCTCTTATGATCTGTGTATATCACACTCTTAGTCCCGTACAGGTAGTGTCTCCAGCATTTGAGTGCAAATACGATAGCTCCCAACTCCAGATCGTGAGTCGTGTAATTCTTCTCGTGAATCTTCAATTGTCGAGAGGCATATGCAATAACCTTGCCTCGTTGCATAAGCACACATCCTAGGCCTTGTCCCGACGCGTCGCAATAAACGATGAAATCTTCAGTTCCGTCTGGAAGACTTAAGACCGGTGCGTTACATAACTTCTCTTTCAGGATTCTGAAAGCTTCTTCTTGTTTCTCTCCCCATTCAAAACTTCTATCTTTGTGCGTCAACAAGGTAAGAGGTTGTGCGATCCTTGAGAAGTTCTCGATAAATCGTCGGTAGTAACCTGCCAAACCAAGAAACTGTCTGATTTCTGTCGGCGTTTCTGGTCTTCTCCAATTCTCTACGGCTGCAATCTTGCTGGGTCAACCTTTATTCCATCCTTGTCAACTACATGGCCCAAAAACTTCACTTCTTCTAACCAAAATTCGCATTTGGAAAACTTCCCGTACAGCTTCTCTGCTCTCAGAAGTTCCAAAGCTTCTCTCAGATGCACTTCATGCTCTTTCTTAGTCTTTGAGTAGATAAGGATGTCGTCAATGAAAACGATGATGGAATGATCTAGATAGGGTTTGCACACACGATTCATCAGATCCATGAAAACAGCAGGCGCATTCGTCAATCCAAATGGCATCACTAAAAATTCGAAATGCCCATATCTCGTGCTAAACGCTGTTTTTGGTATGTCCTCTTCGCGAACTCTTAGCTGATGGTAGCCTGATCGAAGATCGATCTTAGAGAAATACTTTGCGCCCTGCAACTGATCGAATAAATCATCGATGCGCGGTAAGGGATATCGATTTTTAACGGTTAACTTGTTTAGCTCGCGATAATCGATGCACATGCGAAAAGACCCGTCTTTCTTCTTAACGAATAATACCGGTGCACCCCACGGTGAAGAACTTGGTCGAATGAAACCCTTGTCTTGTAATTCCTGTAATTGCGAGGCGAGTTCTTGCATTTCAGAAGGTGCTAGACGGTACGGTGTCTTTGCTACTGGGGTTGCACTAGGTATGAGATCAATTCGGAATTCTACTTGTCGTATCGGTGGCAATCCCTGAACATCGTCAGGAAACACATCGGGAAATTCACGGACTATAGGGATATCGGCTAGTTTGATTTCTTTAGTTGTCGTGCGCATTAGGGCTTGTTTATGTGCCTCGGGTCTCTCACCTTGGATTTCTAATACGTCTCCCCCACTTAGGGGAATTCTAAGGATTTTGCACGACACAAAATGGTTGCATCTACCAGGGACAACCAATCCATCCCCACTATTACATCAAAGCTACCCATTTCAAATGGGATTAGATCTATATAGTATGAATGAGTATCTAAGGTTAACACACATTTAGGCACGTATTGATCAAGTTTAGAGACTCCACCACTAGCTACTTCTACTTCATAATAAGCATGCGTACGAATAGGTTTTACGTTAATAGTGCACACGAAGTTAGTAGAGATAAAGCTGTAGTCGGCACCCGAATCGAATAACACGGTAGCTAGATGATTATTTAGAAGAAATGTACCCGTGACGACATTTGGATCATTAGCAGCTTCTACCGCATTTAGTGCAAAGACTCGGCCTCTGGCCTGTTGGGCTTGATTGGCTCTGGGAGGATTCGGTGCTGCAATCTGTAATGGTTGCTGATTTGCTGCAGCTGGATTGGGTCGTCTTGCAAGTCTTGGGCAGACATTTCGGTAATGATCAGTGCTACCGCACTCATAGCATCCTCCACGGTTGACTGGTGGGTTTCTAATGTTCAACGGGGCTACATGGAGTGGTGCTACTGCAACTCTGGCCACTCTACAATCCTTGGCCAGATGCCCAAACTTCTGACAATTCTGACACAAGCGGCATGGTACCACTGCTGGATGATGATAGCTACATGTAGCACATAGAGGAGATTGGCCATTATACGCTCTCTGCCCTGCCTCGACTGCTGCAAACACTTTCCCAACTCTGACTCTCTTGTCCGCTCTGAAATCCCTTCTCTTACTGGGTTCACCAAAGTCCCTCTTCTTCTCAACAGACTTAGTCAAAGTGCCAGCCCTGACCAAGTCATCTGTCATAGCACTGGCCCTTCGTATAGCTTCTTCAATCGAGTAAGGAGGAATGCCAGTCATAGTGTTGCGAATCTGAGGAATGAGACCATAGACGTATCTCTCAATCAACTTAGCCTCTGAGGTCACCAGGTGGGGCACCAAGCGAGCCAACTCTTGGAATTTGCTGGTATACTCAGCACATGCAGATCCCACCATGGTAAGGTGCCAAAATTCCTGCTCTACCTTCTGCATCTCATTCAACGGGCAAAAACGATTTTTCATCATCTGAGTAAACTGCTCCCAAGGGGTCTCAAAGGTAGTAGTCCTTCCCCTGGCTCCCAACAAAGTGTTCCACCATGATAGGCATCATCGGTGAACGAGCCTCCCGTAAATCTGACTCTCTGATGGTCTGGACACTCACTAATGTCCATCACTGCCTCCATCCTCTCCAACCACTTCAAGAATACACTAGCTCCTCCTTTGCCGTTGTACTCTGGGGGACCACACTTCTTGAAATCTGTATAGCTACAACCTCTTCTTCCTCCAGCATACTCATCATTTCTAGGGACTCTTCTGGGTCCAGGGCCCACATACACACCGTCTCCTACAAACTCCATTTCAGGATTGAAGCCTTCTTGTTCTTGATTCGCTTGCTCTTGATTCTCTTGCTCTTGTCCAACTCCAACTTCAGGTGCCCTTCGGTTCTGATTTGGGACAGTACCCATTGCAGCAGTCACTCGTTCAATAATAGTTGGCATTGAAGCCGCCAACTGTTCAGCGATGATAGCGGCCCAATCAGGGTTTCCAACATGATCCATGCCACCACCTCGGCCACCCCGGCCTCTACCACGACCCCTTCCTTGTTGGCCTCCACGACCACCTCTTGGGTTGCCACGACCAGCTCCAGCAGCTTGAGCCTCAACATTCGGATTCGCTCTCGTTCGCACCATTTTCCTATATTAGGAAAAGACGTGATCGGCGTTAGAATGAAGGTATAATCGTTCGTGTCGTCAATTACGCACTCTCAACCCACTCGTGTTAGTTTTCTAAAATCCCACACATTGATACTTTCAATATCGCATGCATTTCAAGAGGTTCAAATATCATATCTAAAGATTACGCATTTTCCAGTAACTACAGACAAGTAGCAAGAGTATTCATCACAATAATGCATTTAGTTCATATATATTATTGTCTCACAGCGCGAATTTCATAACCATCACATCATGACTTAACTTTTAATCCGTTTTTTAACTTTGACAGCCAAATGTGGTCCGAGTCTCAGACCTGCATCCGTCGCACTAGGTTTGTATGTATACAGGGTGTACCAGCGGCTAACCCTCCACTCCCCTAGTACATCTGATGCTAGTCCGATTCCCAGTCCCGATACACTCTCTGAGCAAAGGTCAAGGTATGTATACAGGGTGTACCAGCGGCTAACCCTCCACCCGACCAAAGCTCATTAAGTATACCGGTTTAGCTACCACACCCGTCCATCAAGGCATGATCTATGTTGCAACACTTCCGTAGGCACCTATACCACACGCGAAAAGTTGATCAAGTTTTTCTGTGATGATATATTTGCCACACTTCTTTGTCAACAACACTTCATTTCGCTTAATATAATTAGTTTATCTTACTTATAATCCAACATTCGAATATCGTTTGCATATGTGTACGTGGCAAGGTAGCATGGTTCTAGGGTCTGCGCATGAATGAATACGATAACATGGGTACAATAGCATGGATAGCACAGACAAGTATGTTTCACAGAGATTGAATGCACACATAATTCCTATCATGCATGCTACGTGCGGTTCCTAAGTTATAGTCTAGGTAAATCCACCTAATTCACTATAACCACGGCTCTGATACCAATCTGTAACACCCCGACTAAGGCGGAAAACTCGGGATGTAAGATAAAGCACACGCGCACATGGATGTTACATAGGAAAGCTAAATGAGTGCATAAATTGAACATAAACCGTCAAATACATAGTGCATCACATAACATCAAAGCATTTGAACGAATATTTAAGATAAGTTCCCACGCAGGGGAAACGGTTAGGCCTAATGCCAGCAAACCCAACGAAAGCATGCAAAACTCCAAATCCTAAGCCTGAAGTCTGCTACAAGGCCCATGCTACCATCCCTAGCCACGATTTGCTTGATTACCTGAAAGGAATACTTAAAAGTGTCAACACAAGGGTTGGTGAGTTCGTAGGTTTGAAATCAAGAGTAGTTTACTTGAATAACCATAAGAAGCATTTGTTCATTTCCAATCAGTGAGTTATATGCCGTTAGTTATGAGTACACAAAATAATGTAGCATTCGTTGGCTATAGACATACTTACGATACATGGGTATGGGAGTGTATATATTCGTGCACTTATGGTACCTGGCGAGAATGTATAAGCGAGCACACACAATCCTCAACAGGACCGGCTAATAAGTATAAGCGAGCACACACAATCCTCAACAGGACCGGCTAATAAGTATATAATAGTCAGATAGCCATACAGTTGTGAAAACAGTTACGGCATATATAAAAGCGTATGCAGTATTCCTTTCACCCCAAAATGTAAATAATAGAAGAGGGGCTACGAAAACTCACAGTGATCCGGTACAGAGTAGTTTACAAGTACAGAGAGCAGATATAAGTAGGTTATATCTATTTGAATCCGAGTGTGTCTTGCTAAAAACCTAATCATAAATCATTGATCATAAATATATGCATGTATTAGTTCCCGGGATTATTTATTCACTGAATATCCTTGATGAACTGATGATTTGGTCCTTTGATATCCTTTGAACGTTTTGACTCGAAAAGCGTTTAAATGAAATTCATGTACACGTATTGGATAAGTACTTATTGTAGGAAAGTGTTGATACGTACTCGATTAGGGTTTGCACTTAGCACATTGTTTTAGATCGACTCATGAACTAATCTTAAAGTTAATAAGTAGCCTTCAATGTGTTTTAACCGAATGATGATGAGATTATGAGCTTGAATTGGTGTTAAATGATCTAGTGTAGTATGTTATAGAACAAGTTCGAGTTTTAGGGTTTTGATCGAGATCGTTCTAGGGGCTCATTTAGGTCGTCCTAGAGTTTCAATGCGTACAAGATCGTCTCAATGACTAGGCAAGATCGTCCCTCTGGCTAGCCTAGATCGTCCCATGTTTGTTTGTACAAGATCGTCCTAGGTTAATTGCGTAAGATCGTCCTGAGTCTAGTGTAATTTAGATCGTTTTAGGTTCAAATGCATAAGATCGTCTAGGTGTAATTTAGATCGTCTTAGGTCTAGTGTAGTTTAGATCGTTTTAGGTTCAAATGCATAAGATCGTCCTAGGTGATAAGCTTATTTAGATCGTCTTAGGTCTAGTGTAGTTTAGATCGTCCCATTTCCAAAGCTCAAAATCGTTTCATTTCCAACTAAAGAGATCGTCTCAAGACTTAGCAAATTTAGATCGTTTTATAGTTTTGTCAAAAGAGATCGTTTCACTAGATGTGCTTCAAGATCGTCCTAGCCACAGCCAAAAGAGATCGTCCTAGCCATAGCCAAAGGAGATCGTCCTAGCCATAGCCAAAGGAGATCGTTTCTAGGCTAAGACAGGAACCAAGAACATAGATTGAGCAAAACCGATCCAAAGGATCAATTACCCAGTACGATCCAACAACATCACAACACCACTTACGATCACAAGAAACAAGAACTAAAGAAGTTGCCTAGGACGACCTTGAGGAGAAGATCGTCCCAAGGAGACCGTTTCATCATAAAACGGGCTGAAGCTTCAAATCACACAACACACGAATTTTTAAATCGATTTCCGGCTTGTTAGAACCTAAAACTAATACATATATACGTATTAACACTAGCCAATAACGTCTTTAACGATTTCGAGACCTTTTATAACATAAATAAGACGAGGCAAATGAAGAACAAGTTGTACCTTCATTTTCAAAAATGGGTTTTGAGATTTAAGTAAGTTATGACTCAATTTTGTTCATATAAATGATGTTAAACACATTTAGACACAAACCCATTAACTTTTAACACGATTTCTGTTCAAGAACTGGACCAAATCATCAAGGACATAAACTTGAAAGTACACCTTTTAAATTTGATCAAAAACCCATTAGTTGTTGTTACCTGAAATTTGTTTCCAGAAATATGTTTTGATTATCACAAGGATGCTAAAAGTACAAACGATTTTGGTTTAACAATCCAAAATCAATGAATGAATTTTTGTGTGTGAAAATGGTGTCTGAAGTGTGTGTTTTAGAGAGAGAGTGCAGGAGGAAGAAAGGGGAATAGTGATTTTCTCTCACTAGGTTTTTCCCAAACTTTTCTATTTATACTCAATCCATATTAAATGTCTTCATAAATGCAAGGACTAAATGTGAACATTTTTAACTAGGACTTTTACGGACACAAACGTTTACGACTTGCATTCTAGTATATTGTCGTATTAAATTATAAATTCGTCGTTTAAATCAAGATTTAAGATCAAAATGGCCTTCATGTTAAACACATAATTTGGGCTAAGATATACCATGAACTTAATTTAAATTGAGCTGTCTAATTATTCCAATGGCGACCGTACGATTCTAGAAACTTATTTAAAACATTTCTAAGACGGTTGTTACAAAAATATGTATTCACAAAGTTCACACTGATCAAAATGTTGCGGACCCACTCACGAAGCTCCTTGAAAGGCCTAAGCATGAGAGTCATACTTGTGCCATGGGACTTCGATATTCTAGTGATTGGATTTGATCTATTTTATGTATTTGGATATCGGAACACTTGTAGTTATTAACACATTTACATGAATATTGGTATTTTGCATTTAAATTGTGTTATGTTCCATTTTTTGCATGTTTAAATCCATGAATAAGTTAATTATTCTAAATGTCCGTAGTCGATCATATTTGTGGGAACAAATATGAATGTAAGATTATTATGAACTTGGATTGGTAGATATTCAAAAAGTTTTGAATATAGAGCAAAGTGTTGCTACCAAGGTTCATAGATATTTGTGGGATACAAATATTGGACTGACCTGCAATCAAGCATTACTACATGGAATATCTGTGATTGATCATAAGTAATCTTGAGTTAAAAGGCGAATATCATTGTATCCTCAGACCTGAGATACATATTGGGTCTTGATATTCACTGAATATTATACTTTGACTTAGCTCTTCGATGTTCTGAAACATGGCAGTACATAAGACTAAGCTCAGGTATGATATAAGGTGATTGTGAAAGACGTATGTAGTCGAGATGGAATTTGTCCCTCTTATTCGTTGAGAGTAAGATGTCTAAGGCCTGCTACAAAGTAAAATCAATAGAGAATGATCACTTGTGTCTCTAGGATTTAACATGACATCTGTGACAAAAGGATAAATGATCGATTCACCTAAATCATTTCAAGTAAGGGACTTGAAGAGGATGATGTTATTGAATGGCACTTCGTCATACGTATTAGGGGTAGAAAACCGTTGTTAGGCGGTATTTGCTGCTTGCGTCAATCTTCTATGAATCTTGTGCAAGTGGGAGATTGTTGGAATTCGTCTGCCCAAGACACATATTAAATTGACGTGGCTAGTACGTGATGATCCAAGTCGGGTCATACCCAATAACAAGCTAGACAAACACTTACGATATTTATTTATATGATATGATCCTTAAATAAATATAAATACTTGAAACATTTAGAAAGTGGTTTTCTGAATAATTGCACTTGAGATATGTAAATAAATTATATGGATGATTTATTTTGAGAGAAATGTGAATATGTTTATTTGGCAAAATAAACATTTATGTGTGTTGTATATAATATGTAATATGTTACATAAGATATGTAACAAGTTATGTTGCATTTTATATACAAAATGTACAAATAAATGGTTTATAAAATTTACACAAATTGTTTGTGTCAACCCCATGTGGCCGCCCCCCCCCCCATGTGGTTTCATGTGGATTTTGATCTACTTAAGACACTTGTAGTCTTGCATGATGTACAACACAACACATAGTTTGTGTCAACAATTCTTACATGCAAAAGAACAAGACTTCTCTCATTCTCAACTAGCAATTTTCTCTATTTGGTTCTTGGAATTTCGGCCAAAAGGGAAAAAGAGGAAAGGGTTTTCAAGTTTAATTCCTAGCACATTTAGGGTGTTTTGTTGGAAGCTTGGGGTATACAAGCTTGAGGTTCTTCTAGGTTGAAGACTTGCCACTTCAAGATCATCATCTCCTTCATTCAACCTTCTCATAAGCTTTGGAAGAAGGTAGTCTTCTAAAACACCCTATGGTTGAAGTCTTTCAGGAATATTAGGTTCAACAGGAGTATAGTTATTATTGAAAGGAGGAGGCACATCTTTATAAGAAATCTTTGCAGTTTCAAGACTCTTAGAGGAAGAATTCTCAAACTTTTTCATATGCATCAAAAGCTCAGAATGTCTAGCAGAATCAGATTTAGCCTTAAATTCCAAGATTTCTATTCTAGCATCAGCAAGTTCCTTTTCAATAATAGCACACTTTTTAGCTAACAGGGAGTAAGCTTCACTACCTACTCTTTCTATGGCCACAGACTGATTGACTTTATCTTTCATAGCTCTAATGTCAAACTCTAAAGATCTAATCTTTTCCTTGAAGAATTTTTCTTTATCATTTACAGTTAGACCCTTTTTAATTAATTTATCTCTTTCATCATGAGCAGCATTGACAACAGATTCTAATTTCTTAATTTGTTCATTCTTTTGTTCAAGTTCATCAAACATGCGATTAACAATTTTGAAAACATGAACAATAGTATGTAAAGAATAAGATACCTGTTGGTCTGCCTCTTTGCAATCTGCCATGTAAGCAACAAAGTCATCCACAGTCATGCCAGCCGGAATCTCAAACTCTTGCATCTGCTCCTCAATAGTCTTTTCACCCTTTTCTGTGGCAGAATCATCTTTAACCTCAGCTGCTTTCACCTCTTCAGTAGCTTTCACTTCATCAAGGTTCTTGACTTCTTCTAACTCATTGTCAGATTTGGAATCAGTATCATATACACCAGCAGCAACAGATTCCACATTCGAACTTTTAGTATTTTCATACAATTGCTCTTCACTGTGGTAGACTGTGGTGTCCAAGAAATCATCGGGAGAATCAACTATTTGAGCCATATCATCAAGAATTTCGGCCAAATAAGCGTTATTGTTCTCATCATGTGGAAGATTCCAAACATAAGAACCATCTGGTTGAACAGTTACTATAGCCTTGTCATTGCCATTGACATTTGCAGTAGGATCATCAGTCAACAAAAGAGCTCTAGTAGGATTTTGATTGAACGGACGATTACCACCTCTATCTTGACGTGCAGGAGTAACATTTGCCTCTCTCTTAGGCCGTTGACATTCTCTGGCAAAATGTCCAAAACCTTCGCAGTTATAGCATTTCACCTTTGACTTGTCAAATCCTTGAGTACCTCCAGTAAGCTGTCTTCCTGTTCTGTTCATAAACTTTTGTACTCTTCTGGTGATCATAGCCAATTGCCATTTCAGATCCATTTCTTCAACATCATCTGGATCTATCTGGTCGTAATCTTCATCAATGAGTGCTGGATCTGTGATTCTACCCGCAACAAAAGCTTCATGTGCAGCACACATGGCAGCAAATACATTCATCCTACCCTCGGCTGATTTCATATTCATAGGCATGGACTTGTAACCAGCAGAAGAAGATGTAATGTTTCCAACTTCATATTTCCAGTCTTTGCACCTTCATTAGCCTTTTACCCCTGTTACCAGCATCAGTAGCCATGAATCCGGAAGAATCATCTCCATCCATTAGTGGACCACAATTGTCTGTCTCACCAGTATTACCAACTCCAGAAAAGAAAGCATTAACGTCAGCTGTTGGATTTTTCATAGTGGCATGATAGAGAGATGGATCTTGTGTGAAGTTGTCTTGAAGATCCTTTTGCCTTATCCTTCATTTCTCTGTTTCTTAGTGTGGATATTACTCCATCTATTCGAAGAGAAGCATAATCAGCTCTTTCTTGCAATCCATGACGAAATTCTCTGTAAGTTTTTGGCAAACCATCCAAGAATTTATCCACTATCTCAGTAGGAGTGTATTTAAGATCAAAATAAGCTAATTCAGCAAGAAGATGTTGATATCTCAGAATAAGATCTTCAACTTGTTCATTCTTTGTAGCATTGAAGCAATCAAATTGTTTCTTAAGCATTTTAATTCTATTTTGCTTCAATAGTGGATCACCTTCACAATGAGCTTCAATAGCATCGAACAATTGCTTTGAAGTCTTGTATTCTTGTTTAGGAAACAGGTGTACCAACTCTTGAGGAATGCACATACGAAGAGTAGAGAGAGCCTTACTTCAATGGCATAGTTAGTCTTTTCTTCACCCGTTAATTCTCCCACCTTGTATGTAGAAGTAACTCTGTTACA
>CM067169.1:162411581-162457615 GCA_034093135.1 Erigeron breviscapus | reverse complement strand
ATGACCGGATGTAAGACCCTGCTGGAGGAGTTCACCATTTCTGATGGACCCTCCATTACTTTTGGAAATGATGGTTTTGGAAAGACTGAGGGATACGGTGTTCTGAACAATGGACAAGTCAAGTTCAGACATGTTGCATTTGTGAATGGTTTGAAATATAACCTGATCAGTGTAAGCCAACTGTGTGATGATGGCTATCAAGTTCTATTCAATATTGCTCAGGGTATCTTATTCAACAAGGACTGGAAGGTAGTGTTGATTGCTCCCAGAAAAGGGAATGTGTACGTGATGGATATGGAAAGCTCTCCTTCAGAGCAGTGTTTCTATACTAAAGCCGATGAAGACAAACTGGTTATGGCACAAAAGGTTATCCCATTTAAATTTCAAGAATATTAATAAGTTGTCCAGAAAACAACTTGCAGATGGGATACCTTCAGTTTCCTTCAAAAAGGAAAGGCCATGTCCAGGATGTGAGATGGGTAAGCAGAAACTTACCAGTTTCAAGACCAGACAGAATTTCAGCATATCTGAACCTCTTCATATTCTTCATATGGACCTCTTTGGTCCAGTGAATGTTCAGACTCGTGCTGGTAAAAGATACACCCTGGTGATCGTAGATGAATTCTCCAGATATTGTTTGGTGATCTTTCTGAGGTCTAAAAGTGAAGCTGCTGCTGAAATCATCAGTCTTATCAAGCAAATTGAGCTCAAGTACAGTCGAAAAGTGTGTCAGTTAAGAAGTGACAATGGAACAGAATTCCAGAAGCAACTCTGGAGTCATTCTGTACTGACACTGGCATCTCCCAGAATTTCTCATCAGCCCGCTCTCCAGAACAAAATGGAGTGGTGGAAAGGAAGAATCGAACGCTTATTGAAGCTGCCAAGAGTATGCTTGCTGAATCTGGTCTGTCTACCAGTTTCTGGGCTGAAGCAATTGCTACTGCTTGCCACACCCAGAACCGGTCAGTGTATGTGAGACACAAAAAGACAGCCTATGAAGTCTTAAGAAATAGAAAACCAAATATTGGTTATTTTCACGTTTTTGGATGTCCAGTTTACATCCTGAACGACTCCAGTCAGTTAGGCAAATTTGATGCCAAAGCTGATAAAGGGTATTTCTTAGGCTATTCACCCATTCGCAAGGCCTTCAGAGTCTACAACAAGAGACTGGAGAAGGTCCATGAGTCAATTCATGTAACATTTGATGAATCAAATGCTGCAATCAACAAGAAGCCAGCCCTTGACACTCCCCCAGTAACTCCAATTGTCATTTGTGAATCTGATCCTATAAACGACAATAAAAGATTCAGAAGACACAGTTTCCAGTCATCCTGATCTGGAACCTGTTCAGAAAAAGAAACTCTCCAGTAGTACTCCATTCTATCCTTCTATTATTTCAAACTACCCTCTGAAATTAATATTTCAGATGTGCGTACTACTCCCCCAGTATCAGTGTCAGTTGAGAATAGACCAGAAATGTCTTCTTATGAAGAATTCCAAACTGAACCAGTACTTCAAGAAATGCCTTCAAATGAAGAATTTCATGATGCAAATCGTGATTTAAATGACTCAGATGAAGATGCTGAAGTAGTCTGGCAAGATCCTCCTCGTGAAGCAACTCCAGAGGAGACTCAACTGAATTCTTGCACTGATATTGTTGTCAGTAACAATCCTGGTCAGTACTCCAGATGGACAAAAGCTCATCCTATTGATCAGATCATAGGTGACCCCAGTAGAGGAGTTCAGACCAGAAGAGCCTCCAGTAATCAATGCTTATATGTTAGTTTTCTATCATTGATGGAACCAAAGAAGATTGACGAGGCTATGAAAGATCCAAGCTGGGTGACTGCTATGCAAGAAGAGCTTCACCAGTTTGAAAGGAACAAGGTCTGGTATCTGGTTCCTTTCCCAGTTGGAAAAGAACCAATTGGAACAAGATGGGTCTTCAGGAACAAGGTAGATGAAGATGGCCACGTAATCAGAAACAAGGCCAGACTGGTAGCACAGGCTACTGCCAGTCAGATGTCGATTTTGATGAATCATTTGCTCCAGTGGCTAGACTTGAAGCGATCAGAATATTCTTAGCATTCGCTGCTAATCATCAGTTCAAGGTCTACCAGATGGATGTAAAGAGTGCTTTCTTGAATGGAAAGCTTGAAGAAGAATTTTATGTCAGACAACCACCAGGTTTCGTTGATGAAAAGCATCCACATTGGGTATATCATCTGGACAAAGCGCTTTATGGCCTCAGACAAGCCCCACGTGCCTGGTATGACACTCTGACTAAACATTTATTGAAAATGGTTTCAAACGAGGTGCAATTGACAATACCTTATATTCTTCATGAAAAAGGTAATCTGTTAATGGTACAAATTTATGTTGATGATATTATTTTTGGGTCTACTGATGAAAACATGTGCAAGAAATTTTCAAAAATATGTCAACTGAATATGAGATGAGTTTGATGGGTGAATTAACATATTTTCTTGGACTCCAGATTAAACAAAACAAAGATGGCATTTTTATTAATCAGGAAAATATGTTAGAGATCTTTTAAAGAAATTTGATATGAACTCTTCACCATCTAAACCAACTCCAATTTCTGCACCACTGACACTGGACTCTGATCCAGATGTAAACCAGTGAACACCACTGTCTATAGAGGCATGGTTGGTTCACTGATGTATTTAACTGCCAGTAGACCAGATATTATGTTTTCAACATGTTAATGTGCCAGATATCAGTCTAATCCAAAGGAATCTCATATGCTTGCTGTAAAGCGCATACTGAAGTACCTTAAAGGTGTCCCCAGTCTAGGTCTTTGGAATCCCAAAGGCTCAGGCATGGATCTAATGGGTTATTCAGATTCAGATCATGCAGGTTGTAAGATAGACAGGAAATCCACTACTGGTGGATGTCATTTCCTTGGTGGCAAACTGGTCAGCTGGACCAGTAAGAAGCAAACTTCAGTTTCATTGTCCACTGCTGAAGCTGAATACGTGTCTGCGCCAGTTGTTGTGCTCAGATACTCTGGATGAAGAACCAGTTGCTTGATTATGGTATTAAGTATTCAAAGACCCCAATCTTTTGTGATAATACCAGTGCCATTGCTATCTCAAACAATCCAGTCATGTACTCCAGAACGAAGCACATTGATCTCAGGTATCACTTCATTCGTGATTATATTATGAAAAACAACATTGAACTCCATTTTATTC
Source organism: Erigeron breviscapus (assembly GCA_034093135.1). NCBI lineage: Eukaryota > Viridiplantae > Streptophyta > Magnoliopsida > Asterales > Asteraceae > Erigeron > Erigeron breviscapus. The sequence continues at coordinate 162,454,397 of CM067169.1, read as the reverse complement.
CCACTGACAAACAACTCGCTGACATTTTTACCAAACCTCCGGATGTCAAAACTTTTGAATATCTTGTTGGTGAGTTGGGAATGTTAAACCCTTAAATCTGGTGACTGCTCAGATATTGAACGCCTTTGTGTACTATCTTTGCATTAATAGATTTCTGGATCAACATTCCAGGGGAAGACTTGAAAGATATTTTTGTTCTTAAAAGTGTTTTAAGTTCAGGGGAATTTATTAATTTATTTTCTCACTGGACAAATTCTTCAGAAAATATTACTGGTACTTTGTAAATGTGTCCCTCTCACTGGTAACTGGACAGGTTGAAGTGCGTGTTTGAGGTGACTTATGTCTCCTTGTAAATGTGTCCCTCTCATTTGTCTGTATTAGTTGACGTGCACGTTTGAGGTTACCAGTCTTTCAAATGGTTTTCACTGGTACTTTACTGGAGTGTCCCTCCAGTGTACCATCAGTACATATTCACTGGACTAATCCACCAGTGATACTGGAGTGTCCAGTCAATCTCCAGATGCATTGAAATATGTCATAATATTTTCTAAATACTTGGTCATTGTGCGTGCCATGTAAGCAAACCTTTTTAAAGATATTTTAATCCTACGTGACATGTAAATTTTTCAACGTAATGATGGTATTTTTACCTTGGGAAGTCAAAAAGAGCAACTTGTTAATGTTTGTGGGCTGTAAACCGTCACACATTTATGTGTGATGTGATGTAATTAATGCAGATCTCAAACCCGACCAAATATTTATTTGATAATTTCAAATTAAACCGTTTGAGTTCCACATTCTCTCTCCTATATATACCCATTTTCACTTTCAAATGCATTTACTTCGAACATATTTACTCCCAAATCTTTCAAATTCCTTCATTTACTTCTTCATTCATTTTCCAATCATATTTATCTCTCTTATTTACTCCATTTCCATTCAATTCTTCATCAAATCTTCATCATAACCATATATATTCAATTTCATCTTCATCTATTCTTTATAAAATGGCACCTAGACAATCCAAATCGCTTAAAAATCTCCTTGCCGCTGAATATGCTCCTTCTGAAAATGTTGACAGGGCACCTCATATCACTCTTGAGGCAAATACCATAAGAATAAACATGAACAACTGGATGGCCAGACTTTCACTCTCCAGTGTTCATGATGCCCAATCTGTTATTGGGAGATTAAACACATTTTTTCTCTCTTGCCCATTATATGGTGCGTTGATGTTATAACTCAAATAATTCGTGTTAGGGTGCGGAAGTTAAGCTTTCAACAATGGTGGAATAGTGTGTGTTTTAGTGTGTGTTCTTGAGAGAGAAAGTAATGTGTGTGGAAAGTCTGATTTGATTGATCATCAGAAATGGGAAAAAGGTTACAAAGATTAAAGGTTTGAGGGGTATTTATACTCTAAGTATATTACAAAAGCTCCCCCTCAACCTAACAATATTTACACAAAATACAATATTTTCAAATACAACTAAGCACTAATTTATATTTCTAACATTCTCCCCCTTAGTGCTTTTGTTGTCCATCATCTTTTCCATTGTTGTCTCCTTCTCTTATTTGCACGTCTTTGTTTGTTCTTCCTTTTCTTATATCTTTGTGCAGCAGAGGAAGTTGATGGCTTATCAATCTTTGAACTCCAGAAAGCTCTTTTCTTATAACTGTTCCATGAGTCATTCCAAAACTTCTTAGGAATGAAGTGCCAGTTATCACCTACAGGACGTTCATCAGGTAATTTGATATTGTCTTGGAAGTTTACAGGAGGTATGTTATGTGGACCACGTTCATGGCTAGGATTCCAATGAACCCATGAACCTGTCTTTGTATGAATAATTCCTTCCTGTGACTTGGGAGTTCTGGTAATAATAAGATCTCTAATCCTCTGTCTCATATCAAGAGTATCTTTGATACGTCTTATATGATCTTCTCTTTGAGACTTTATTTGCTCATCTTCTTCATTGTCAGAGTCTTCATCTATTGCATTCAGAATTGATTGACAATATCTCAAGGTACCATCTGAATATTTGGCAAAATCAGAGGCACGAATGAAGATCTTTCTCTTGAGTCTATTGATGAAGACAAATCCATCCAGGCTTTCAATTGGATCTCCAATCTGAAATGAATCTAGCTCATAACCTTCAGCTCTTTGATTTGGTCTTGTAAGGTTAATCCTGCTAGTTCTTCTTTCCAAACCAATCTGGAAGTCATTGAATTCATAGAATCTAATCAAGGCTTGAATATGGCTTTTCAATACTTCATAAGCTAGAAGTTGATCTTGATTTTTGATTATCAGATAAGCATATTGATTGTAGAGGAATAGAATGTCTGAGATCGTCATATGTTGAAAAGATTCTTTTTGAACAACATAGACATTGCCATCAGTTCGATGAACTCTGAATCGAACAAGTCTGAGATTGTGACTCTTGAGAGGAGTAAACAACTGAAGGACTTTGATTGGAATTTGAAATTGTTGATACCACCATTCAGCTCTTACAGAACTTTCAGCATTCATCAGTTCCATGTATGCATCTCTTTGACCTTGATGTCTGAACAGAAAGAATGCTCTCAATCGGTTCAAGGTCATGTTAAGTCTTTCACTTGGTGAGCAATAAATTTGAAAGGCTCTTTCTTCAAGGTATCTTGCTCTACACACAATTTCTTCAGGTCTTTTGCTCAAATCAAGAATCTGTTCATAATTCTCAGCAAAGTACCCCTCATTAATTTGCCATATCTTATCTCTTGAGATCCTTGGATGTCTAACTCCTCGTCCAAGTTCATTTGGAGTCTCAAGATTTTCAGTGTTTGTGAAATGATGAACTATCTCTTCAAAGATATCTTCTCCATATTCTTCTTGAGTAGAATGCTGAGATTGAGAATCAGCATCAGTCTCATAATCAATATCATTTTCTGGTTGAAATGGATCAGGATCAATTGACTTATCAGAACTTGAAGTGGAAGAATAATAATGAGAGATATTTCTGATGAGTGGAGGTAAATCATCTGAATCTTCTTGAATTTGAGTTCCTCCTTGATCTCCTTGACTTTGAGTTTCTTTTTCAACTTCTTGAGCAACACTTTCTTGATCAACTTGAGTTTGTGTTTCATGACCTTCTCTAATATCTCTAATATTCTCCCCCTCGGGTTGATCATCAGGATCTTGATCATCCCGACGCCTTGAGATATTAGCCAGTCTACATTGTTGATCAAGCTCTTGAACTCGCTTTTGAAGAGCTTCAATTTCAGCCTGTTGTGCAATTTGAGTACTTTTTGCTGACAAATATGCAAGAAGTGAGTGAAAATAGATCTTTTATGCGACGACAGATTTGGTTCTTCAGATCTTAACCGATTCATAAGAGCGACAATTAAAGTATCGGTGGATAAACCACTGGTAGCAATTCGATTTGGGGAACAATCACTTAAATACTCAGACGAATCAGAATCAGATGAGGAACTGGAAGAATGATGTGGTGAATTAGGATCTGGAAATGATTGGGTTCTTGATGTTGGTGGTATTGTTGTTGTTGTGGTTGTTGTTGTGGTGGTGGTGGTGTGTGTGATGGTGTGGTGGTGTGGGGGTGTTGGTGTTGTATGTGTTGGTGTTGAAGTTTCTTCTGGAGAACGAATGCGTAAAGTACCTCCAGTATACAATCTTGGTGGTTGAGAAGTTGATGGTGAAGCAGGAAGTTTACCAGTGATTGTGTTTCTTGATATAAGTAGTTCACTCCTTTGTCCCTCTTCAATCCCTTCAACAAATTGAGCAATTATTCTTTGAGCCTCAGGTGGTAATGGAATATCAGAAATTGGCACATCAGTAGTCTCAAGTGATTCTACTGATTGACCTGAAGACATCATGACTGTCTCAGGATTTCCTGTTGGTTCAAAAGTATGAACAACAGTTGATGATTCGGCTTTGCAACCAGAATCGGGTTGTTGTTGGGCAACACCACTAACAGTACCGGGGTCACTGAGAATGCCCGTTAATACAGTCTCAGGTTGATCCTGAGGAACAGCAGTGTCACAACGGCGTTCATACTGCTCCCCAGTCTCTGTCCTGAGGACTGTTACCTGCGGCTAAAGCTGGCGTGATGTTAGCTAAGGCAGGATTTCCAAGCTGTCCTTGAGGGTCACACAAAGTGGGTCCCTCTCCGCTTTTTCCGGCACCAGTACTCAACTGGGCTTGTGATTCCGTGTGCCTAATAGATCTAGACTCTAGTGCATGAACTGAAGGCGAGAGGTGGGGCTGGTCCTCTCTATTTTCAACACTCTCATCCTCCAAATGAGGAGAGTGTGGTGAGCGTGGCTGTTCCCCGTGAATTTCTGAGACTAACTCCTGTTGTGAGGAGTCAGAATGGTTGGGAGAGTTTGGTGCAAGCGAGAATGGGTAGTTCTCGACTTCTACTCTAGGGTAAACCCGGCGTTGATATTGGTTTAAGACTAATTGGAGGCCAACTTTTTCTTTTTGCCTTTCACCTATCCCTGACCTCTCAACCTCTCTGGTATTTTCAACCCCTCCCTCAGTCCTTCCTTGTTCCTCCGGGATGTCCATAACATCATCAGCAAACTGATTGGCATCATCATCGGATGCATCACTATCAGTAGAAATCATTTCTTCTGGTTCGGGTTCTTGAAATCGGTCATACTCAAAGCGAGATTTTTTAAATGTTTTACGGATATTTACAGGGATTGATTTCTTTCGGCCTTGAGTATATGTTGGTGGAGGTGATCGAACAAAGGATGATGAAGGTATGGTGGAAATTGATTGAGGTATGATAGGTTGTTCAGGTGTAGTTATTTCAGGAAGTGGTGAAGATTGATGAATTGGTGATAAGGATGATTGAGGTAATTTAGGTGAAGATGGAGATGATGGTGTTTGAGGTGTTTGTGTTCTGGGGGTGGTGATCGGATTGGTTTTGGAGAACCAGAAGCAGATATTGTCTCTTCAGAAGAAGGTTCAGCTTGAGCTTTGCTTTTGAGTTTCTTTGAAGAACTCTTTTTCTTCTTCTTTTGGTGCACTTGTTTACTCAGCCTTAACACAAACATTTCGCCTTTTTGTTTCTTTCTCTTTGGCTTACTGGAACTGGATTCACCCTCACGCTCTTTTCTTTTAACACTTGACCCCTCACCAGGTGTCCTATGTACAGCTTGGGTAGAAACCGGAGGCTTTCCGGTCTCATTGCTGTTCTAATCCAGTCCAGATAAGCAATCTTATCTTCATCAGAATCTGAAACCATGTCTAACAGGAATGATGGAATCAGAAAATTATAATTAGCAGCTCCTGAATCTCTGACATATTTGTAAAAGTGTATGATCACTTTGCTGCTATCTGGAAGCCTTGGAATGCTTCTTTCTTGTCTGACGGCACTGTAGACAATTGCTGTTAGAAATCTAATGAATGGAATATACTTCTTGGGAGCAGAGATTTTGCCATTTACTAATACGATCAATTGATCCCACAGAAGTTGAGCAATGTCATAGTGTCTGTTGAAAACAACACCATAAAATATGTGCAACATCGGCTGTGTCAGATTGTCCATCCCTCTTGTGTAAGGGGTTAAGCAGTTGCTTAGGATGGAATACACATAATACCAAATCTTTGGTAGATTTTTCAACTTGAAATCTCTTGTCCTGGATAAAGAACCTTCATAGCCAATTGAAATCAAGGCAGCAAACATTTCTTCATTGGACTCAAATTCATCATAATCAACATGTCCATTGAAGTCTGCTTCAGGTAGTCTTAAAATCCTTCTGAAGTCATCAATATTAAACTCAAACTCATATGTTGTTTCTCCTGAAGTCAACTGATACTGAAAGTAGCCTTGACGACGAAGTTCAGGAGATTTTGATTTGGATTTGGCTCTTGGATTTGTTGGATCATAAGGTTGAACAAAAGTAATGGATCTCCACATTTCAAAAAGATAGACTTCAGCTAAGTCTTGTTCAACAGTAAGTACATATGTAAGGATGATTATGAAGAATTCTTGGAACTATTTGAAAGCCGGGAGCAGTGAATGGATCATATAATGCTCTGTTATTTCTCATATTTCTTGTGTTTCCGGCAATGAGAATTTCTTCAATTGATTCATTTAGAGCAATCTCTTCATCATATTCAATAACTTCTTGATGATCCATTTTTTTTATTTTTTTTTATTTTTCTGTTTAAGACAAAACAAAAAAAATTTAACGCACACATAAAATAATGTTTGAAAAGCAAATAACAAGTTTCACTCAAATGATTTATATAAAATACAAAGAGGTTCACAAAGGCGATCAACTCAGTGTATTCTTTATAAGTCATTTGAAATGAGAAGATAAACTCAGAAATTAAAGTATAATCATATAAGTACAATATATTTAAAAATAGCAAGGAAGTACACAAAGGCGTTCAATTCCTCGTATTTCAAATATATTGTGATTATATGATAATACAAAGCACTTTGTCATACCACACAAATTTTTAAAAAATAAAAATTTGAAAATTTTTCTAAGTATGGAAACTAGAACGATCTTGACAAGATCGTCCTGAGGTTGAACTCAGGTTTTGGAAGAAACAAAACGATCATAAGAAAGATCGTTTTAACTTTGTTATTGAAAATGGTTAAGGATAAAAACTGAAACGATCTTGTTCAAGATCGTTTTAGCATTAATTATTAAAAAAAATGTTAAGTATGGAAAAATGAACATGGGACGATCTTGTTCAAGATCGTCTTGGAAAATAAATGGAAAAAAAATGATACGATCTTGGGCAAGATCGTCTTGGAAATCAATGGAAAAAATATTTTCCTTTTGAAACATTTCTAACACTTAGAAATATAAATTGAAATCAACTCAATGATTTCCCTTTATATTTATAAGTATTAGTTTTGAGCAAACCGATCTCTTGCGAGTTCAGTTACCCATCCATTTGTTTTTCCAAACAAATTCATCATCCACACAGCGAACAGACCCTTAGAACGATCCTAACAAGATCGTCCTGGTCTTGGTCTCAAGGGTTACATGGCAAATTTATACAAGGAAGTGGAACTAAGACGGTCTTGGCAAGATCGTCTTATTTCCATGTAGTTTTGGAACCAAGACGATCTTGGGCAAGATCGTCTTAGAAACAAAACACACTTGAAACTAAGAGAATTTTGCCAGAATCGTCTTATCTTTTTCAGTTAATCTCTTAGTACAAAATGAGTTTTCTTCACAACAAAACATGGTAAAAACATTTATATGAATCATAGAAAGCAATACTGAACAACTCACATCACTTAAATCAAACAACATAACCTAGATCGTCTTAGGTCATCTTCTTCACAAAAAATATCAGGTTTTTGAATTTTTGAAATCACAATACTAAGCATAAAAACATGTAATAAACATACACATATAACCTAAACATGCATCTAAATCATTCCAACATCACATATGCATTACCAGTCGATCAAAAATTCAAGAAATGAAAAAAAATAAGTTCCATTTAAGATCAGTTTCTTACTTGAATAAGTGATCTGAAGACAATGTGATTATGGAATAAAATGCTTAGAATGAGATTACCAACAAAACCCTTATTCTTTTTCAATGATCAGCCAACAATTAAATTTGAAGTGATTTGAGAGAGTTTATGGGAAACTGGAGTAAAATAAAGAAATGAAAAGAAAGAAAAATAATTGGTTCCCTCCTTCTTAAGTAAGATGAAATTGAAATGGTTGGATCGGGTGAATGGTTCAGGTGGGTCTTAACCCGTTTTGAAATTTATGGACTTTTGAAATTGGGCCTTTTAACAAAAAAATGGGCTTAGGTTTTGTTTAATCATACCAACAACAAAACAAAACAAAAAATTTTTTATTTAATCTGATTAAAAATAAAAACAATTGAAAAGAAAAAAAATTTCATTTTTGGTTTTTCTAAATGAAAAAAAATCCTTTTTGGTTTTTCTAAAATAAACAATGAGTTTCTCTTCAAATAGTGCAAATACACAAACTCCCCTTAGATTCATGAATTATCCTTTTTCTCCCCCTCAAACATTGCATGATATTTAAGCACATTGCACATAAGCATAGCATCAATGTTTGACAGAAAATGAATGAAAGAGAAAGAGATGAAGGATTTGTACAGAACATGCAGAGGCAAGTAAGCGCATTGGTAACGAGCACTTATTTGAGATTGTTTCTTGAAAAGAAACTCATTCCAGGATCATGTGTTAAACAGTATCCGAGATTGAAATACTAAACACAGACCTTTATTACCTGCAAAACAAAATTAGGTTTTTTCTAGGTACCCACCTTTGAATGGGTCCTTTGGGGTTAGTGGAATCATTCAAAGTATATAAATGAGGTTTTTGAACAAGAGGTTTATTCTTTAGATTCACCACAATCCCATTAGAATCAACAATCAAAGGTTTAGAAATCACAGTAGAAGGTTTAGAATTTCTTACTGACCATGGTTTAGCTAGATTACTCAAATTTGAATTAATTTTCCTATCAGGAACTTCCTTCTTGTAATCATTAGCCATCCAATTTCTTCTAACTGATGATTTAGAAATCCACTTATGGGTTAATGTCTTCTCTCCTGTATCAGATAAATTCTTGGAATTAGTTCGAGGAGATAAAAACATATTCTGATATTGTGTTTTCTTGGTGGAAGATTTGTTATGCTGTTTCTTTTGATTTGTAACAGTGAACCAACCATATTGATCTCTATAACTAGTTATACCATTGGATGTATCTTTTATTAGCAAATCTTGGCTAGTTTTAGATATCTTAGGTAAAGAACTAGATTGAGAGATAGCCTTAGAAACAGATGAAGTAGCAACTTTGAGCTTTGATTTAGCAGAAATAGTTTTCTTACCTTTGACAGTTGTTGCATACTACCTTTACTCTTTTTTACTCAACTTTAAACGTTTTATCAACTTTTAAATTACTCTTCAACTTCTTTACCATCCTTATCAACTCATTTCTCAAACCTTTCCTTCCCTTTCCTTTTCTCTCTTCCCTTGTTCTTATATCTTAGGTAAAGAACTAGATTGAGAGATAGCCTTAGAAACAGATGAAGTAGCAACTTTGAGCTTTGATTTAGCAGAAATAGTTTTCTTACCTTTGACAGTTGTTGCATACTGACCTTTGGGTAAATAAAATGAAGTTGGAGCAAACTTAGATTAGATTCCTTCTTTGGTTTAGGCTTTTTGGGTGAGAGTTTTTCAAGCTCTTTTTCAACTTCTGGTGCAAAAACATGATCAGTTTTCAAAAATTTATCAAATTCTTCAACAGAAAAATCTGGATAAGTAAATTTTGATCCTTTGGTTTGAACTTCTGATTTGAAAACTTTTTTGTTTGTCAATTTTTCAATTAATGCTTTTGCTTTAGCCTTAAGATCAGTAGGGATCTCAATCTTTTGCTCTAAGTTCACTTTATTTTGGTCAACAGAGGTGATCACAGGGGTATCAAAAGAAAGTATTTTCTTGATAGAAGCACGATGTTTAGCTTTCAAAGCTTGAACTTTCTCTTCAATTTGGAAGAATGATGATAGCATGGAAGTGGACATATCATGAATCTCTTCAGGAGAGATGTTATCAACCTGCATATCTTTAAAATTCTGACTCCCTTTGTCTGGAGTGGAGCAATCAACAGAAGTTAGATCATGCATCATTTGAATCTTGGTGGTCTCACTTACCTTTGGAGTATGATTTTGAGTTTTCAGATGTTCAATGACTTGTTGTTGAGACTCAATCTTTTGTTTTAAACCTTCAATTTCTTTTTCCAATATGGTAGTTGGAATGTAAAATCTTTCAGAAATTTGTTTTGAACAATCATTTTGAGACTCATTTTCAGGAATTGAATATTGTCTATTTCTTCTAACTCATAGATGGATCTTTTATGAGTTTTCCTGTATGTGTCATTAATAGCAACATAATCAATCTGAAATCTGTTTGGTTTTTGTCTTTCAACATCATCTGACTCAAAGTCATCCTTAGATGGTCTAATAAACTCTTGAATCATGCCAAGTCTGAGACATTTTTCATTGTAAAGTGGACCAAGGTCTTCTTTTTGGATTTTTTCTAAATGTGTTGGATTCTCATAACCCAACCCAAGGAGAAGTTCTGATCTATCAATCTTTGACTTATTGTAATAAGCAGTGAAATTCAGAAGAGGATTTTGTTCAATTTTATAGATTTTTTCTTGATAGAACAAAATGTTTGTTTTCAAATCCTCAACTTGTTTTTGAAGAGTTTCAATTTCAACTCCTTTGAGAAAACAAGTACTGTTTAGATCAGAAATCTGTCTTTCATGTTTTTCACAGTTGGGTCTAAAATCTTTCATTTTATTTGTGAGAAACTCAACATCAGCTTGTCTTGCATTTGCTCTTAACCATTCATTGGTTTTCTCAAGCTCTAAAGTCTCAATTGTTTGCTTGAGTGAATGGACAGTCTTTTCAAGGTCTTGACATTTGTTGGTTAATTTAGCATTGGGTGAAACAACTTGAGAACTGTTACTTGACAAATGCATTTCTTTTAAAGAATCATAATTCACTTTGAGAGCTTCATGAGCTATTGAGAGTTCTGAAAAATCTTCATTATTTTTATCAAACTCTTGTTTAGCCATTTTCAAATTGTTTTTCAAAGTAAGATTTTGCTTTGTCAAAGTATCAGCAGTTGTTTGAACATACAAGTAATCATCTTTGGAAATGGATTGTACCTCACTTGTTGTTGTTTGTGAAGTAGTTTGTGAATGATTGTTTGTTGAAGTGACAGATGTCATTAAGCATGTGAGATCTTCAGAATCAGCATCAATATCTCCGAATAGCCATGGTTTCATTTTTTGTTGTTTGGCTAAGAACTTCTTTCTGATCTCAAGCTCTGAATTCTTCATTGTTGTCCCTGAAATGAATAAACAAAGATTTGTAATTATTTTTGATTAAAAATTTTTTGGAATTAAAACGATCTTGAAGAAGATCGTCTTAGGATTTGGAACTTAGAACGATCTTGAGGGAGATCGTCTTAGAAAACTGGTTGAAAATTTTCTAAGTATTAATGATGAAAAATAAGACGGTCTTGAATGAAGATCGTCTTAAGTATTGGTTAAGAAAAGGTAAGACGGTCTTGGTTTAAGATCGTCTTAAAATTGGTTGAGTGAAAATTTTTCTAAGTATAAAAAAAATTCTTGAAAAAGTAAGACGGTCTTGGTTTAAGATCGTCTTAAAATTGGTTGAGAAAAGGTAAGACGGTCTTGGTTTAAGATCGTCTTAAAATTGGTTGAGAAAAGGTAAGACGGTCTTGGTTTAAGATCGTCTTAAAATTGGTTGAGAAAAGGTAAGACGGTCTTGGTTTAAGATCGTCTTAAAATTGGTTGAGAAAAGGTAAGACGGTCTTGGTTTAAGATCGTCTTAAAATTGGTTGAGAAAAGGTAAGACGGTCTTGGTTTAAGATCGTCTTAAAATTGGTTGAGAAAAGGTAAGACGGTCTTGGTTTAAGATCGTCTTAAAATTGGTTGAGAAAAGGTAAGACGATCTTGAAGAAGATCGTCTTAGAGTCATGAAGATCGTCTTAATGAAAAACTGTAAGAACACCAGAAAAAACAAAATAGTCGATTATTTCACTAATTTGCTTATAATTCACTCAATTTTGAGAGTTAGAATTCGATTCAAACCCAGAAACACTCAAAATACGATCGCGCACAACCCTAGAAACAATTCCATGGATTAAGTCAACTCAAATTGAAAATTCAAAATCTCATCAACTTTCAAAAAAAATTTGGATTTTGATCAATTCTGTGAATTGGATTCTGAAACTTGACAGGATGTTTTTAGAGGTGATTTGGAATGTATTTGTTAACAAAAACAGGAAAATTGAGTGAAAATTGATTGTGTTTTGATGAAAAACCAGTAACAGTTTCAAAACGGTTATGGTGAAGAACACGAATTCAATTTTGAACAAAATTAGTATCAATCTGCATGAAATTTGTTCTGGATCGTCAACAGATTGTTGTTTTTCTCTGATACCACTTGTTATAACTCATATAATTCGTGTTAGGGTGCGGAAGTTAAGCTTTCAACAATGGTGGAATAGTGTGTGTTTTAGTGTGTGTTCTTGAGAGAGAAAGTAATGTGTGTGGAAAGTCTGATTTGATTGATCATCAGAAATGGGAAAAAGGTTACAAAGATTAAAGGTTTGAGGGGTATTTATACTCTAAGTATATTACAAAAGCTCCCCCTCAACCAAACAATATTTACACAAAATACAATATTTTCAAATACAACTAAGCACTAATTTATATTTCTAACAGTTGACACTAAATCCAGGAAGGATATACCACGATTACCTTTGTGAATTCTGGTACACTGCAAAAATATGATGATGAAACTTCATCTATCAATTATACTCTCAAGGGAGGTACCAGATCCCTTGGTTTCACTGCTAGTCTACTCAGGTCTGTTCTACAGTTGAACTATTTTAAACAGAATGAGTTGCCTATTGAACTTCCCACTGGGAAGTGTGCAGACTGATGGGGCACACAGATATCATGGATGAGCATGGCCAGCTATCCAGGAAAGGAACTATCTACATGAGCAAACTGTCAGACTCATGGAGATACTTCTTCACCCACATTGGTGAATGTCTGGGAGGCAGTTCTGGAGGGTTAGACCAGATAAATCAAACCTATCTCCAGATTGCCTACTATCTATGGTTTGGGCTTAGAGTGGACTTTGCTCAGATTCTTTTTGATGACCTGGTAGAGCATCTTAGAGCGAAAGGTAGAAAACCCTTTGTTCCTTATGTAAGTCCCAACTCAATAGATGGCACTACCTGAAGACACCTCTATGTCGATGGTGGAGTTACTTTGCAATATATGCACTGAACTGGAGACGACCAGTTGCAGTGAGTATATACCAAGTTCTAGATAGATTACTTATTTAAGTGACAATAAGTAAGAACAATGCAATAATACAAATAACTTGTAAAGTAAATTGGTGAGACAATATGTAATTTTTCAAGTGTAATTTATTTATTAATGTTAAATAAATTACAAGGTTGTTGCGGAACTAAGATAATACAAAGTATGTAAATATCCTAACAACCTATGAACTACAATTGATCTACACTTGGAATTTATCTAAACAATCGAAACACTTAAAGTTGTGAAATGTTTCTTTTAAGATTGAGAGAATATTGCACAAGTTCACCAAGAATATTGCAGGTATGCAAAGTGTGAATTCTATCGAAGTGTATTCGAAGAAGTCTGAAGTGTGATTTCACTTGAATATTCTTGTTGTGCAATGACTTGTATTTATAGGCAAAGTTAACATTGGGATGTTAACTTTGGCCGTACAAATGTGGTTGAGAGCATTTAAGGAATAGCATTTAATTACTTAAAATGCAGTGTAAAGTTGCAGGATAAAGCAACTTTATTCAACCAGCTTTATGTACCTTTTTGTATTTAAATAATAAGATAAGTCTTATTATCCGGGTAAAAGGACATAAAGCACAAAAGTCAATTCCTCGTAATCAGTGTAAAGCTTTGTAAGAGCTTTCCACTGATGGTCTCCAGTTTGTAACTGACTAGAATGTCAACTGGGCTTCGCTGCCATTGTCATTCTCTATCTTCCATTTGTTGTCTTCGACTTCAACTGGAATGATTCTTCAACTGGTCAGTTCTCAACTGGAGGAAGTCTTCAGTTGCGTTAACTGTACGATGCAACTGGACTTCAATATATTTCTGGACAAATCTTCAGGGTCTCCAGTTTCACTGGACAAATCATCTGGGTCTCCAGGTGCAACTGGAGACTGGCCAGTTTACCAGTAAACTGGTCCTAACAAATTCCCCATATTTGTCTAGAAATATTGCCAAGTCTTTTTCAGTTCTTGTATCTGTACAAGTGTGAACTGGAAAGACTTGTTCGATTAAATCTATCTAAGTTTCCAAGGCATTTTTATAGATCAATAAATGCCTTAGGGTTTTCTTTTAGGTTTGTTAGATTTTAATCTATTATCTACCTTGTGGTTACAAACTGGTAACTTCATTTATACAAGGAAATGAAATTTATACAAGTTATAGAATGTAAATAAAATTACAAGTAGATAACTGAAAGAAAGAACTTAATGAGATGGCCCTTCGCCAGTTCTTCTTCTCTTGGTCACTGAAGAAATAGGTTGTGAGTCTTCAGGGTCAATATTCAGCTTTTTCTCCAGATTTTCTTTATGTTGAATCTTGCCCCTTAAGAAGTTCACCCATGCTTTCTCAAACCTATTCTTTTGTGCCTTTGCATCCAATACATTTACCATTTCAACCCATTCACTGAACCCATACTGCATAGCACCAGGGTTGTCAGTTTTAACCAGTGACCCTCTGGTATAACTAACTTCAACTTGAAAGACTTTGGTGCCTGGCTTGATTGTTACATTGACACCATTGATAGTCCCACTATGTCTTCTGGTTGACATGATCTGGGAGTAGTAGCTTCTTGCTTCAGATTCATTTGTTATTTTTATACTCCCAGCACCAGCAGCCAATACAACGGACTTGATGTCTTCATTAGATACCTCGCCAGTTGGTTCAACAAATGTGCTAAGGTCAGCATCTCTTGTCAGTGGTCTTCTTGGTTGAGGAATCCTTCTTGGTGGATTCAATACTTTCTTCACAACCTTCTTAACATTTGCAATTCTTTTTAGAATCCCACTGGCCCTATTCTCCTTAGCCTTCTCCACTGATATATTTAAACTTCTGGCATCGAATTCAGCTTCATCATCAGGATAGTGTCTGTCCAGTTCAACATCAAGCATTTCTTTCAACTGGTCAACTATCCTGGGATCATTCTTAATTCTGGCATACTCCTCACTAGTGATTCCCAAAAGATTAGCATCACTCATATCAAGCAGTTTGATCTGTGCAAGATGTGCTCTGGCTTCAACTTGGTTTCTTTGTTTCATTTTCTTTCTTTCTTTAATATCATTGCCAAGTCTAGCCAGTCTTCTGCTATCACTATCTGAAACTGGAGGAAGTACATCAGCATTGCCAGTTTCTAACATTGATATATCAGTGGCCGGATGGGCAGATACATCAACTGCTAAACCTTTGCCCTTATCAAAAACATTCCCCTTATCACCCATATCACCAGCTTGCTCACCAGCTTCAGTACTGGTAGCTACACCCATTTCTCTTCCAGATTGACGTCCAGATGGAGTTCTTCCAGGTGCAACTGGTGCAAGGACTGCACTTCTTTCCCCCTTGGCAGCATCTAGACCTGCCCGAATAGCTTCCCATTCAGAAGGGTGAGATGGCAACCGGTCAAGAGGCTGCCATGTTTGCATATCCTTGCACTCCTTGAAAATTCCACACATCATCCTGAAAGACCTCCACAGATGGTTGGTCTCTTTTGACTGGGTCAAAACATTTGCAGTAACCTGTTCTTGACAAGTTTTAAGTTCATTTAAAAGCTTGGAGTCTTCATCCAGACCAGAAACCACCTTATCCTTCACCTCTTCATCCTTCTTCTTCAAATTTTCTACTTCAGCTGTCAGTTTATCCAAAGATTCAGCATGAAGAGATACCTGGGTGTTTAAATTGTCAATGCTGCCCCTCAACTGGTTGATCTCATTGGTGAGTGGGGCCAGATCAACCTGAGGAGTGGCCAGCTTGGTGAACTCAAACATCACCCTTTCAATCAGTTGTTGTTCTCTAGCACCCAGCGTATCCTCTATCTTCTGACCAACTGAAGTCATTAACTGCTCTCCAAGTTCAGTCACATTGAGGCCAGGTTTTTAAACCAATTCCTTTACCTGCCTCTCAATCTCCCTTAAATCTACTTCAGATGTTCGTACAATGTTGCCAAGTAAATTAGAGATTGAGGTAGTGACCTTGGACTGAGTAAGGTCAAAGGCTTCCTTTAAATTACCAGCCAGATTGTTGCAGCCAGTGACCAACTCATTTAGCTTGTTGAACACCAAGTCTTCATTTGATGAAAACTTGTTAATCCCCAGATCAACCACTTTAATGTTTGTCAAGTGATCCTTGTGGTATCTGGAGAAAGACTTGGTGTTTTTGTCAAGTGTCTTTTGAATCTCCTCCACCCTGTAAGAAGGTTTTGGAGATCGGCTTGTAAAGAGACAACTTGACTGTCCAGTGACGAAGGATAAGGTGTCACTGGACCAGCAGCAGTTACTACTGGAGCAACTGGAGGAGTTAAACTTAAAGAAGTCTCCCCAGTTGTCATACCAGTAGTTGAAGAAATAATAGGAGTGGTGGTAGAAGAAAGGACTGGAAAAACAATGTGTTGTTCATGCTGAGAATGCTCAGGTGTGAACAACGGCGGCGGTGGGGGTGGCATTTCTCGAAGTATATCAGTAGGCACATTTTGTTGGGATGGTGAAAGTGAAATTGATGAATCTGGAAGCGAGACTGGAGATGAAGGGTTTTGATCTGGTACAGCAGAATCAAAAATCTCCAAGTCTGTTTCAGTTCCTTCAGAATCCGAAGACTCTATCAGGATTTCCTCGTCATTAACATTCATGTCCAGATCCATGAATGTAACTGAGGGCTGACCAGAAGGGTCAGTCTCTAGATGACCTTCCCCAGTTTCCTGGATGGGTGCATCTGTTGGAGGATCAGATACCGAAGTATCTTCACCAGGGATAGATGTGATTGGAGTTGCTTCAGTTATGGTTGCTCTATCCTCAACCACAACATTAGACGAACTGGAGGGTCCCTCATTATTTTGAGGCCCGCCCGGTTGTCTTTCTGACTCACCTTCAATTGGTGCATCAGTTTTAGCGAATGCCAGTTGCATTCGTTCTGGAATCTCGACCTCTCCAGCTTCAGATACAAGAGAGTCTAAATTCCTCAACATATATGGCGCAGTGTACGGTGAATCTGTACTTAAGTATGCTTCTCTGCCCAGAATTTGTTTAAAACAGAGAGAGAGAAACCTTGAGAAGGGGATACAAACTCCCCTGGTGCCCTTCAGCTTTTGTACTAGGCTTCTAAACAAGATATCTGCAAAGTCTACTCTCAATCCATTCCACAAGCAGTAAGCCATCTCTGCTTGTGAGGAGTTAATCTGGTCAAGCCCACCAGAACTCCCACCCATACTCTCCACCAGGTGGATGAAAAAGTACCTCCATGAAGGTGTAAGACCCTTCATGGTCATCGCACCCTTCGTCTTCAAAACTCCATTCTCCAAGCACTCATTGTGTCCCATTTCAAGGAGGACTTGGCGAAAATTAACATTTGAGGGTAAGACGACTGGAGATTCACCCTCTCTCCAGTAGTTGAGGTGTAAGGCATCCCTCAACACGTCTGCGGACAAGGTACACTGGATTGTTCCACCTTTTAATGTAAAACTGATGGAGGAACAATCGGAAGAAAGAGTGGCAGTGTACCAAAACTCACACAAGTAGTCGTGAAACAACTTGCGTGGGTTTAGAGAGAATGAGGGTCCTATTGGAGAATCCTTCAAATTTTTTTGGATTCTACCAATAAGGGTATTGGACCCTTGAGATCCTTGTAAGCTTGCCATCGGATTATTAGGATTGAGTTTGATGACTGAAGCATTACTAGGAGCACCAGATGCCGGTTTGACATCTGGTGAAGGAGCATATGGAATAGTCAAGAGATTTACATCTCTAGAACGAGATGATCTAGGTGCCATTGGAAAATGAAACTGAAATTTAGGAATTAGGGTTCTTGATTTATGAAGCAGAGAGAGAAATGAAGCAATTTTAATGATTGGGAAGTAAATGAAAGAATGTAGAAGGAAGTAAATGAGTTCGGAATAAATAAGGGTATTTATAAGGGATTTAAGATCCCAATGAAATACCAAAAATTATATTTTATTAAACAAAATCCATTTTGTAGATATTTTCACAAAGTAAGTTTGAATTTTGAAATAAAATAATGATTTGCCATGTCAGCATTAAATGCTACCATGTCAGCATTAAATGCTACGACGGCTTATCTTACCCACGCGCCCACTCACTTTTTATTTTCCCAATACAAACAGTTGTCAAGTACTAAAATAGCTTTAAACACGTCAGATCACGATACCAAGTGGTTTAAAACACTCGAGTACCATCACGTGTCACAAATATTGACCAAGTATTTCTAACGTTATAAAAATAAGACAAGACTGAATCTGGTCACTGGAGGATCAGTCCAGTGCCAGTTTCCAACTGGAGAGTTCTCCAGTTGCCATTTTCAAACAAAAACGAATTTTAGTCAGAAAATTATTTTGAGTCTTTCCCCCTAAAATGATGATCCAGAAATCAATTAGTGCCAAGATAGTATCACAAAGGCGTTCGATAGCCTGGCAAGCAAAGATTATCTGGACCTCCTCAACTGGAGAACTTCATCAGTGTCACTGACGCGTTCAATAACAAAGAAATCTCCAGTTTTAAGGATTTAACATTCCTAGTTCGCTGATGAGATGCTTAAAGGTTTTCTCATCGAGAGGTTTTGTAAAAACATCAGCTAACTGTTTGTCAGTGGGGATGAAATGTAATTCAATGTCTCCTTTCATAACATGATCGCGAATGAAATGATACCTGATGTCAATATGCTTTGTTTTAGAGTGCATCACTAGGTTGTGAGATATAGCAATTGCACTGGTGTTGTCACAAAAGATTGGGGTCCTTGTATACTTTTGACCATAATCTAGTAACTGGTTCTTGATCCAGAGAATCTGGGCACAATAACTGGCCGCAGAAATGTACTGTGCCTCAGCAGTGGACATAGAGACTGAAGTCTGCTTCTTGCTGGTCCAACTTACCAGTTTTCCTCCAAGGAAATGACAACCACCAGTTGTTGATTTTCTATCTATCTTACAACCTGCATGACCAGAATCTGAATAACCCATTAGATCTAATCCTGAGCCTTTGGGGTACCAAAGACCAAGATTAGGACACCCTTTCAGGTATCTAAAGATACGCTTTACAGCGTGCAAATGTGATTCTTTTGGGTTAGCCTGAAAACTGGCACATAAACATGTTGCAAACATTATATCTGGTCGACTGGCAGTCAAATACATCAGTGAACCAACCATACCACGATAGTCAGTTATGTTCACTTGCTTGCCAGTTGGGTCAGAGTCCAAATTTAATGGTGCTGCAATAGGTGTGTTTTTGATGGGATTGAATCATATTTGTATTTTCTTAACAAATCTCTGACATATTTTCCTTGGTTTATGAAAATTCCATTTTCAGTTTGCTTAATCTGAAGACCGAAGAAAAATGTTAATTCACCCATTAAACTCATCTCATACTCAGATGACATGATTTTAGAAAACTTTTTACACATTGCATCATCAGTTGAACCAAAAATAATGTCGTCAACATAAATTTGTACCAATAAGATATTACCTCTTTCTTTCAAGATGAATAAGGTATTATCTATTGCACCTCTTTGAAAGTCATTTTTAAGAAGATGTTTAGTTAAAGTGTCATACCAAGCTCTTGGGGCTTGTCTTAGACCATACAATTCTTTGTTCAGTCTATAGACCCAATGTGGATGCTTCTCATCGATGAAACCTGGAGTTTGCTTAACATAAACTTCTTCTTCCAATGTTCCATTAAGGAACGCACTTTTGACATCCATCTGGAAGACCTTGAACTGCAGATGGGCTGCATAAGCCAGAAATATTCTAATGGCTTCAAGTCTTGCAACTGGAGCAAAAGTTTCATCAAAGTCAACGCCCTCTGCTTGACAATAACCCTGAGCAACTAATCTGGCCTTGTTTCTTACAACATGGCCATCTTCATCCATCTTGTTTCGGTAGACCCATCTGGTACCAATGGGTTCTTTCTTTAACCCTGGTGGACAAGGAACAAGCTCCCAAACATTGTTCCTTTTAATCTGGACGAGCTCTTCTTGCATAGCTTCCACCCAGCTTGGGTCTGCCATAGCCTCGTCAATCTTCTTTGGTTCAATTAGAGATAAGAAGGTGACGTTTAAGCATTGCTCACTGGTGGCTCTTCTAGTCTGAACCCCACTATTTAGATCTCCCACAATCTGTTCAATTGGATGTGCTCGAGTCTGTTAGGTCGGAAATCGACCAAGTATAATTTGTTCAGAAATAGCTTGAAGTTCAGTGAAAACATTTGTACAGAATTCTGAGCCATCTCAGAATTACTTCACTGAAGCTTCACTTCAGTTCAGATCAAGATAAATCTGAAGCATTCATTCTGAAGTCAAAGACTGGAGTATGAAGAAGAGAATCATCTCAGAAGCGAGCAAAGAGTGATTCTACCAGATCGAAGACTGAAGCATCTCAGTGTAAAGTATTTACAACACTTTACACTGATTACGAGGAAGACTTTTTACTTTACATACCTTTACCCAGTTAATAGATTTATCTATTAATAAAAGGTACAAGGTAAAAGTATAGGTTTGGAACATAGTACTATAAGTCACATCAACTGACTTATATACTCTTCCTAGTACAACATGTAAGGAATTAGGTTTAATTCCTTAAATGCTCACAACCACTTTTATACGATCTTGTCCATGTCATCATGAACTTGGTCTATAAATATGAAGTCTTCTCACAACTTGCAAACTGCTTGAAACTTTAGCATTGCAACTTGTGAGATATACTCTAAGTAAACTTACGAGTATTTCCAAGTTATTTAGATCACTTGTTTTTTTCGGGATTGTTTAGATACTTACACTTGGGTGTTTATCTTTGTTCCGCAACAATCCTTGTATTTGTTTATATATCAATAAATCAAATACATTAGAAAGGAAACAACGTGTCTCAATGCTACATACTTGATTATACTTATATATATCTTTATATAGTTTCTTCCATTTAGTTCTTGCATTTTACTTTAAGTCAATTGTTTCTTGTTATCCATATCTGGATCGTAAACTGAACTTGTCCATCAAGATCAGTTGTACTTGCCAGTCAGGTTTAGTTAATCATCTATATTTGGGACTCACATTTGGTATCAGAGCAGCAAGGTTGAATTATATCAATTCTTTAACCTTTGATCTGCATAGATGGGTGACTTTCAACAAGAATGTCCTGACCCTAATAACACTACCCCACCTACTCCTATCATCAACAACAATATACCATCGCATAATGTACACGTACACTTTCCAAATAATCCTGTTCCTAAGTTTGATGGGAACAGTGAAAACTTTCAAACATGGAAAGCATGCATGCTAAAGTATATTGCTGGTGTTGAAAGACATTTGCCCGATATCTTAAAAGAAGGACCCTTTGTCCCCATGAATGCTTCTACTGTTGTCAGAAATACCGATGGGACTCCTAGGCAGTCACTTAAGGAGAAGGATCATTGGTCTGAGGAAGATCATAGACTTGTAGACCTTGACACTAAGTTACAAAATATGATTTTATATGCAGTTCCTGAAACCCTTATGCCCACTCTTGTTTTACTTGAAAATTCCAAATTAATGTGGGAGGAACTAATGACACAGTTTGAAGGCACAGATGAGACAATTGTCACAAGAAAAGTTGCTTTAAACAAAAGATATGAGTCTTTCTTTGCTGTCCCTGGGGAAACTTTAACTCAAACTTACATCAGATTTACAAATCTGGTAAATCAACTGAAAGCCCTAGGTGTAACCAAAGATAAAGAAATTCTGTTGGAAAATTTTTGTGACATTTTACCTTCTAAATGGGAAAATTTAATCTTGGTCTTGAGACAAGGCAAAACTTTGCACAGTCACACTCTTGCTTCCATTTATGGAGCCTTCAGATATACTGAAGAGAACAAAGCTGAGAGAGCTTTGGCTGAGCAGAATGCCAAGAATCATGTTTCTACCAGTTCTGGTATGGTTTAGTATTCTGAACCACATAGTACTGCTCTACTATCTTCTGAGAGTGACATTTCTGACTCGATGAATAAGATGGTTTCTGAAATGTTAAAAACTGGTGTCTCTGGTAATGTTACTCATGATTGTAATGAGGATGACAATGATGATCTGGTTGCCATGCTGGCTAAAACGTTCAATCGTTTTAAGGCCAAATCAAATCGATCTGGCAAACCTTTTGCTTCCAGCGCTTCTATTGACAAGTCTAATCTTGAATGCTTTAAATGTGGCAAGAAAGGACATTTCATGAAGGAATGCAGATCTAGTCAACCATCATCATCACAATCTTCTCCTAACCATTCTATTTTTCAGAAATCTGATGACAGCTATAAGGCCAAATACAAGAAGTTAAAGGCACATATGGCTCTTCTGGCACAAGACAACTCAAGCAACAGTTGTATGATTGCCAAAACTGAAAAATGGGAAGAATCTGATGAATCATCTGATGATGAAGAAGAAGTTAGGGACATGTGTTTCATGGCACAAGAAGATCAAGGCCATTTGGTCAAATCCGATGTTGAATCTGGTCGCTAGGTGGATATTGTAATGAAAAAGGTCAGTAATTTTGGCTTTGAAAATAATGAGGAACACAAACTGGACCTTTTGGTTCTTTTAGAGGCTGACATCTCATTTGTTGAGACAGTGCGTTCAGAAAGCCTAAAAATGTTTGAAAATAATGCTTCTGAACTGAACGCCAGTCATGCCAGACTGAAAGAACTGAAAGATGTTCATTGGCTCTAAAAAGTTATCAGCCTATGGTTGCAACTTTAGAATTTGAAAAAGGAAGAATTAAAATTCATCCTTGAAAAAGAACAAGCAATTATTAAATCTTGGATGAAAGCACCAAGGCCAGATGCTGCAATTAAAAATACATTTGCATCATAAAGAGCAGCATATGAGTCTGGTGATCTTCATTTGGCATCCATAATCACTGATTTAGATGCACTTCCAAAGGAAATAAAGCCTGAAATCATTTTTCCTAAAGTTGGCAAGCAGAAAACTGTAACTAATAAAGCCCAGGAACAATCTGATGGTAAATCTGAAACAGCTCAGACAACTGTTTTAGAAAGGAAGGCTAAATCCAAAAAGCCATCCCCTCAGACTTCATCTAAGGTTCCTAAAGACCTAAAGAAGAAGAAAAACTTCTCCCCTACTGAGCCATCTACCTCAGATTCAGGTAAGGCTCAGGTGTCTAATGAAGAATCAATTTTGTTAAGGTTAGAAAGTCAATTTCAACTATTGGCTAGACAAGTGCAGAGTTGTAATGCACGTTTAAAAAATGTTGAAACTCTTTCTCTTCAACCTAAACAAAATACAAAACCTTTTTCTAAGCAAATCAAGCAGAAATCTGGAAATAAAAAGGTTGAAAACCCCATCAAACCAACTATTTTTGTGTCATCTGAAATAATGACTGAAATCCCCTTTGATCCTTCTGTTCCTTATGAACCAAAGAAATCTGAGACTGCTAACGGAGAGTCTAGTGAACCCATCCAAAGATGGGTTCCCAAAAAGAACTAATCTTTGTTTGTGTGCAGGGAGACCGAAAGAAGAATATATGGTTTTTGGACAGTGCTGCTGGCCGAACCATGACTGGTTATCAGACCCTGCTAGAGGAATATAGGGTGCAAGAGGGGCCCTCAATAGTTTTTGGAAATAATGGTAATGGAAAAACTGAGGGATATGGTGTGGTGAATAATGGTTAAGTCAAATTCACACATGTTGCATATGTGAACGGTTTGAAATATAACCTGATCAGCGTCAGTCAACTGTGTGATGATGGCTTCAAGGTTTTATTTGATATTTCACAAGGCACCATATTCAACAGAGATGGAAAGGTGGTACTGATTGCACCAAGGAAGGGAAACATTTATGTCATTGATATGAATCCTTCTACCACTGAGCAATGTTTCTACTCAAAGGCAGATGAAGACACAAACTGGCTGTGGCACAAGAGATTATCCCATCTGAACTTCAAAAATATTAATAAGTGTCTAGAAAACAACTTGTTGATGGGATACCCTCTATGTCTTTCAATAAAGACAAGCCATGTCCAGGTTGTGAAATGGGTAAGCAGAAAAGAGCTTCATTCAAGACAAAACAAAGCTTTAGTATAACTGAACCTCTTCACATGCTTCACATGGACCTTTTTGGACCAGTGAATGTTCAGACCAGAGCAGGAAAGAAGTACACCCTTGTTATCATTGATGAATATTCAAGATACTGCTGGGTGATTTTCCTCAGGTCCAAAAGTGAAGCTGCTGCTGAAATCATTGCTCTCATCAAACAAATTGAGCTCAAGCACAAGCAAAAAGTTTGTCAGCTCAGAAGTGACAATGGCACTGAATTCAGAAATGCTACTCTGGAGTCCTTCTGCACTGAAACTGGCATATCTCAGAACTTCTCCTCAGCCCAGACACCAGAGCAGAATGGTGTTGTAGAAAGAAAGAATCGTACGCTGATTGAAGCTGCTAGAAGTATGTTGAATGAATTTGGTCTTCCCAAGAATTTCTGGGCTGAAGCTGTTGCAACTGCCTGCTACACTCAGAACAGATCTGTTTATGTCAAAAGACACAAGAAGACCTCCTATGAAGTACTCAGAAATAGAAAGCCTAATATTGGATACTTCCATGTATTTGGGTGTCCAGTATACATTTTGAATGATTCAAATCAGCTTGGAAAATTTGATGCAAAAGCTGATGAAGGATACTTCCTAGGATATTCATCAAATCGCAAGGCCTTTAGAGTCTTTAACAAGAGACTTGAAAAGGTTGATGAGTCAATTCATGTTACCTTTGATGAATCCTATTCTGCAATCTTTAAAAATTCCATTCCTGTACCACCCTCAGAAAGTCCAATAAGTTTTGGTGATTCTGATCCTATTGCTGAAACTGATCAGTCACCTGAACCTGCTTCTGAACATCTCCATTCAGAACCAGTAGTAAACAAGCCTAGCAACATTCCATTTTATCCTCCAGTCAGTTTCAAACTACCTTCTGAACTGACTATTGGATCAGATGTACATGCTGCTTCTCCTCTGATATCAGGCTCTACTGAGCAACCTCAATCTGAAGAATTTCATGATGCAAGTCATGATCTGCAGGAAGAAGAAGAAGCTAAAGATGTATTTTCTGAAGCTCCTCCTGAAGTTACTCAGAGAAGTTCTTGCACTGATATCATTGTTCATCCTGGTCAATACTCTAAATGGACAAAAGCACATCCAATCGAGCAAATTATTGGAGAGTCCAGTAAAGGGGTTCAGACCAGAAGAGCCACAAGCGATCAATGCTTAAACGTCAGCTTCTTATCTCTAATTGAACCCAAGAAGATTGACGAGGCTATGAAAGACCCAAGCTGGGTTGAAGCCATGCAAGATGAGCTCAACCAGTTTAAAAGAAATGATGTATGGGAACTCGTTCCTTGTCCCAGTAACCTGAAGAAGGAACCAATTGGGACAAGATGGGTCTTCAGAAACAAGATGGATGAAGATGGTCATATCATCAGAAACAAAGCAAGACTTGTCGCAAAAGGATATGCACAAGAAGAGGGAATAGATTTTGATGAAACTTTTGCACCAGTTGCTAGACTTGAAGCTATCAGAATATTCTTAGCTTTTGCAGCTCATCATCAGTTTAAAGTCTATCAAATGGATGTCAAAAGTGCATTCCTGAATGGAGAACTAGAAGAAGTCGTTTATGTGTATCAACCACCAGGATTCATCAATGAAGAAAAACCACATTGGGTGTACAGACTAAACAAAGCCTTATATGGTCTGAGACAAGCACCCAGAGCCTGGTATGATACTCTTACTAAACATCTTCTTAAAAATGGTTTTAAACGTGGTGCAATAGATAATACTTTGTTCATATTGCATGATAAAAGTGATATCCTTTTAGTACAAATTTATGTTGATGATATTGTGTTTGGTTCTACAAATGAGAAGATGTGTGAAAATTTCTAAAATCATGTCTTCTGAGTATGAAATGAGTATGATGGGTGAACTGACATATTTTCTGGGACTTCATGTAAAACAAACTGAAGATGGTATTTTCATAAACCAGGAAAAATATGTCCGAGATTTATTAAAGAAATATCAATTTGATTCAGTCTCATCAAAAGATACTCCTATTTCTGCTCCATTAACTTTGGATTCTGATCCACATGGAAAACCAGTGGACCATACAAAATATCGTGGCATGGTTGGTTCACTGATGTATTTAACTGCAAGTAGACCAGACATAATGTTTGCAACATGCCTTTGTGCTAGATTTCAGTCTGATCCCAGAGAAGCACATGCAAATGCTGTTAAAAGGATCTTCAGATTCCTTAAAGGTGTCCCCAGATTGGGTCTTTGGTATCCCAAAGGCTCTAGTCTAGATCTAATGGGTTATTCAGATTCTAATCATGCAGGTTGTAAGATAGACAGGAAAAGTACCACAGGTGGGTGTCATTTCCTTGGTGGCAAATTAGTAAGTTGGACCAGTAAGAAGCAGACTGCAGTATCACTATCCACTGCAGAAGCTGAGTATATTTCTGCAGCAAGTTGTTGTGCTCAGATTCTATGGATGAAAAACCAGCTGACTGATTATGGTGTTACTTACACAAAGACTCCAATCTTTTGTGATAACACTAGTGCCATTGCCATATCTCACAATCCTGTGATGCACTCGAAAACCAAGCACATCGATCTCAGGTATCATTTCATTCGTGATCATATTCTGAAAGAGATATTGAATTGCACTTTATTCCCACTGATAAGCAACTCGCTGATGTTTTTACAAAACCTTTAGATGTCAAAACCTTTAAACATCTGGTCAGTGAGTTGGGTATGTTAAATCCTTAGACTGGTAATCTTGTTATGAACGCCTCAATGACACTGATCTGGTTGACCAGTCTGAGCGATCCATGTAATTTTTGCTCGCCTAGCTATCGAACGCCTTTGTGATACTATCTTGGCACTTATTAATTCATGGATCATCACTTCAGGGGGAATGTTAAATATTTTTCAAACTTTAAAATAAACCTTCATTTTTGAGGGGGAACTTTTTACTCAGAAAAACGTATTTAACTGAAGCACTTCAGAAAATCAAAAATATTTCAGTTGAATTTTGTTAACTGAGATGGTTCAGATCTCTTTGGAACTGACCATGCTCAGAATTTATTTTGTCATCACTGAAAGACAACAATCTTTTCAAGATATTTTTGATACTTGGTCAATTGTGTGTACACGTGGCCTACTGCATACTATGTTTATAACTTACGTTGGTCATGCTTATGTGTCACACAAGTTGCGCCGTAAAAGGGGAAAGAAATGAGTACTTTTTCTGAAAAAGTGTTGCAGGGTGGGGTCACTCAAACGTCTCTGCATTTAATGCGGACTTGACCCCAGAAATTATTTTTAAATTGTTTTTAGTTGGAAAATCACTTTATATTCCATCTTAAATTCAAATTCCTTTTCATTCTTTCATTTACTTCGTTTTTCATTTACTTCCCAATCATCAATCTCTCTCATATTTACTCTCAAATTCCTTAACTCTTCATATTCCTTTCACTTTCATCTTTCGATTCTTAAAATGTCTAAATCATCATCTTCTTCACAACACAAATCGCTCATCAATTTTGAATATACTCCATCGGATGATGTGAAAACATCTGCCACATGGCCAAAGAATTTCACTCCTTCTCAAATTCGATTTAACATGAGCAATTTCTTGGCTCAATTAAATGTGAAATCCAAAACCCTAATGGGAAGAATTAATAATTTTTGGGAGCAATCCCCTTTCCATTATGCTCTGACCGCTAATCCTCATGCATTGTATCATCGATACTTGCTTGAATTCTGGTATACTGCTGTGGTGAGCAAAGATGAACAATCCATCTCCTTCACTCTCAATGAGGGCACAAGCAGTGTGTTATCACTCTTGAGGGGTTCAGAAATTCCCTTCATCTGAACTACCTCAAACCTTCCCAGGTATTTGCTAAATGACTCAAAGGAGTCAATTTCAGGGAAGTTCTAGTCGCCACCGGTCATGGTGATATGGAGGATGCTGATGGTAATCTGAAGACCTCCGGACACATATTTATGTCTGGATTTGGAAATTGCTGGAGGTTCTTCTGGACCCAGATTGTGGAAAGTCTTGGTGGCAACCATGGAGGGTTGGACCAACTTTCATTACCCCAAGTTGAGATGGGGTATTATATTTGGAATGGGATACAAGCAGACTTTGCTGAGATTCTCTTTTCTCAGCTGATTACCAAACTAAAAGGAAAGAGAAGTCTGCATATTGCCTTTCCAAGATTTCTAAGCTTATGTTTCATGGATATTCTTGGTGAAGCTTATAATCAAGCTGGACCTGAAGCTTCAGTACCTGAATACAACAGAGATTTCTCAAAGGCATCCACTGCTGAAGATGAGCCTGAACTATCCACTGCTATGCTTCAGGTATTTAATAAAACTGTTTCAGCCACACTAGCTGGTTCAGAAAGGTCACTAAGTGGGCCACAAAAGAATGTGGGACCCGTTAGTTGACCTAAAGATAAGTTGCTAAACATCATTCGTGTTCCAGCTTCTGTATTATCTGAAGAGATTTCTGAGACTGTTCTTCGTACCATTTATGATGGGGTGTTACCCCAAGTGGAGAAGTTGCTGGAAGAAAAGTTGCCAAAGCACTTGCCTAAAGAAGTTGCAAATGTTCAAAAGGAAGTGCAGGCACTTAAGCAAGTTGTGACTGATACAACTCCAGTGACAGGAATAACCTTTGGTGCACTGGACAGACATATGCTTGAACAGTT
Organism: Erigeron breviscapus; assembly: GCA_034093135.1. Classification (NCBI taxonomy): domain Eukaryota; kingdom Viridiplantae; phylum Streptophyta; class Magnoliopsida; order Asterales; family Asteraceae; genus Erigeron; species Erigeron breviscapus. The sequence goes on along the minus strand of CM067169.1, from coordinate 162,425,793 downwards.
ATGGAATGATCTCAAGTCCAGAACTGGTGATTATTCCAAGGGGGAAAAGTCGTCTGGTGACCAAAAACAAGTGACACTGAAGCACTTGGCACAAAGAGCATTTGGCACTGAAGCCACTATGCTGTCTGAAGAAGCTACTAGTACTGAAGCTAGTGAGCCCCAGTTTGAGTCCTTCCCAGATATACCAACCACTCTGAAGTCAGTTAAGGGAAAACAACAAATGGTATCTGGAGAAGAAGAGCAAACTGCTGAAGATGCTGATGATGAAACCTCCAAAAAGCTTGAACAAGAATGCATAATGATTGAAATCTTCAAAAGAAATCAAAAAGATGAACTGCTGGCCCATCAAAGGGAGATGGCATCTATGGGGACTCTGGACTCTTACAATGCTGGCAGGTTAGGCATAAATATTGAAGTATATAAAAAGATGAAGGATGACCGCAGAGTTCATCAATGTTTGAATTTATTGAATGATGTTCATGTACGCTCTTTTTACGCCGAAGAAGAACAAGTCTATGATTCTATAATTTATGGTGTAAGTGTACCAGAAGTAATCAGGCAAAGGAAGGAGGAAATGGTAAGCCTCCAGAAAAAGATCAGAAAGAACGCTGGTGCTCTGGAGATAGAGTACAGAAAGAAACTGACTGGCTTACCAAAACTGACTGCCAAACAAATCAAAGCCATTAAAGATGCTGATATAAGCAAATTCATTCCCCTGAACACTTCTCGAAAAATCAATCGTCAACAACTCCAATCTGCTGTAGAGCAAAAGAGAGTGTCCAAGGAAACTGAAGCATTGATCCAGACAGCCAAGTTGAAAGACAAGTACAATGAAATGTTAAATTTCAGGGCTGATGCTAGAAGGATCACTGGTGCTGAGATCAAATTGGCTGATAATCATGAAGGCATGTCCAGGTTTGAAGTAAAGTTGACCAGGGAGGGTAACTTTACTGATGAAAGGAAAAGTATTTCAGTCCAGGCGTTTGGATGGAGTGAACTAAAAGAAATTGCTTTAATGTTCAGGGGGAAGACAAATGTGTCGACTGATGTTAAAGCATTTCTGAAAAGAGTTGAGAAGGTATGGAGAAGAAAGCAACAGATGGAAGTTGCAATGGGTATAAAATCGCCAGAATCAATACCATCTTCTCCATCACCAAAGAGAAAGGCTACTGAAGATGCTTCAGGACAGACATTGAAAAGAAGGGCCTGACTCTTATCATTTACTTGTTGTAAATTTATTGTTTTATGAAAATTGTAAACTATTTATCAGTTGATGTATGTAATAATAGTTGCAATTTTTGATTCATATAAGTAAATGATCAGATTTAGTCTAACTTAGAACTTAAAAGATGAAACTGAAAACACTCATGATCTATAAAGTGTTTTCCAGTAACTTAGATTTTTTAGACAAATCAAAACTTGTGTTTTTCAAGCATACAAAATTGTATAGATATAAGCTTGAAAACACTTGCATTATTTCTAAACAAATAGGGGGAATTTGTTAGGTCCAGATTTACTGGACTCGCTCCAGACTCGACTACTGGAGCCTTACTGAAGATCTGTCCAGAAACGTGTTCTACTGGACCTACTCCAGACTTGGAATCTGGAGTCCCTCTGAAGATTTGTCCAGAAATAATGGAAGACCAGTGAGCAAATACTTGTATAGGAAATCTGGAGTATTCTCCAGATTAGCTCACTGGACTTCACCCCAGTCCAGATCTACTCTACTGAAGACGTTCTCACTGAAGTCAAAGACTGAAGTCAGAATAAAGAAGACTGACAAATGGCGGAGTCCACTGGAAGTCTTACCAGATCTGTACACTGGAGGATTGTCAGTGTTCTAGACCTTACAAGTCTGAACACTGATATCGAGGATTGACTTTTGCCTTTACACACTTTCCAAAGAACAATCCACTTGTTCTTTACCAAAGTTTATGCGTGTAAAGGTGGTTGGATAAAGGGATACAAAGTCATTTCCTTGAGAAAAATACTTTTTAAGCATACATTTTGCATTAGAGTGAATTTGTCTAAATATTCTCGATCTTAAACTGGGATACTTCACAACTTTAAGTATCTCGATCCAAAAGAGTTATTTGACAAATATAGATCATTTGTAATTCATAGGTTGTTAGGATACATACTTATTTGTATTATCTTGATTCCGCACAACCTTGTATTTTATTTAACATCATAAATAAAATACACCATTGAAAAATACATAATGTTCCACTTTACTTGTTTATTGCTTTAAGTCTTGTATTACTTTGTTTATATACTTGCATTTATTTACAAGTAATACTAGTCTATTCTAGTGATTATTAGACTTGTTGTATGTTACACTTTCTAGGTTAACCATCGTATTTCAGGGACTCACAGAGGTGTTCATGGATTTGATGAACCGGGTGTGTCGGCCCTACTTGGATCAATTTGTCATTGTCTTTATTGATGACATCCTTATCTACACCAAAACAAAAGAAGATCATGCCAAACATTTGAAGAAGGTGTTGGAATTACTTCGGAAGGAGAAATTATATGCCAAGTTTCCAAATGTGAATTTTGTTGCCTATAAATACAAAGTCATTTCCTTGAGAAAAATACTTTTAAGCATACATTTTGCATTAGAGTGAATTTGTCTAAATATTCTCGATCTTAAACTGGGATACTTCACAACTTTAAGTATCTCGATCCAAAAGAGTTATTTGACAAATATAGATCATTTGTAATTCATAGGTTGTTAGGATACATACTTATTTGTATTATCTTGATTCCGCACAACCTTGTATTTTATTTAACATCATAAATAAAATACACCATTGAAAAATACATAATGTTCCACTTTACTTGTTTATTGCTTTAAGTCTTGTATTACTTTGTTTATATACTTGCATTTATTTACAAGTAATACTAGTCTATTCTAGTGATTATTAGACTTGTTGTATGTTACACTTTCTAGGTTAACCATCGTATTTCAGGGACTCACAGAGGTGTTCATGGATTTGATGAACCGGGTGTGTCGGCCCTACTTGGATCAATTTGTCATTGTCTTTATTGATGACATCCTTATCTACACCAAAACAAAAGAAGATCATGCCAAACATTTGAAGAAGGTGTTGGAATTACTTCGGAAGGAGAAATTATATGCCAAGTTTCCAAATGTGAATTTTGGCTAGAAGAGGTTCATTTCCTTGGTCACGTGGTAAGCAAGAAGGGAATTCATGTGGACCCTAGTAAAATCGAAGTGGTGAAGAATTGGAGATGACCCGAGACGCCAAGCGAGATTCGTCAATGGTTTGGCGGGTTATTATAGGAGGTTTATTGAGGGCTTCTCGAAGATCTCCCAACCTTTAACCTTGTTGACACAACGGGAAAGAAGGTTTGATTGGGGTGAGAAACAGGAACGGGCCTTCCAATTGCTTAAGGACAAGTTATGTGATGCACCAATCTTAAGTTTGCCCGATGGAGCCGATGATTTTGTTGTGTATTGTGATGCCGCTGGGCAAGGCTTAGGATGTGTATTGATGCAAATGGGTAAGGTGATTGCATATGCATCTAGACATTTGAAGGTGCATGAAAATAATTACCCGACACATGACTTGGAGTTAGGAGCGGTCGTGTTTGCCTTGAAGTGTTGGAGACATTACTTGTATGGCACCAAAAGTGTGATCTATACCGATCACAAAAGCCTACAACACATCTTTGATCAAAGCGAGTTGAACATGAGACAACGGAGATGGTTGGAGCTTTTTAGTGATTATGATTGTGTTATCCGGTATCATCCGGGTAAGGCTAATGTTGTAGCTGATGCCTTGAGCCGAAAAGAATGTGTGAATCCAAGACGAGCTAGAGCCATGAGCCTCACCGTGCAAAGAAGTGTTCGTGATACCATCATTGAAGCTCAAAGAATGGCTACCTTACCGGAAAACTTTATTAATGAAGCACTTCATCGGCTAGAAGAGCAATTTGACCGAAAGGATGATGATGGTTTGTACTGTAAGTCCCCCGGGTCTTATCGAACCGAGATTGACTTAAGGATATGTCGAGGTGCGGAATTCCTTGAGATAACCCACGGTTTTTATATCTACCTTTTATGATATATATATATATATATATCACTATATATATATATATATATATATATATATCTTTTGCGTGAATATAAACACTCGTATTTGGTTATTATAGTGAGGCGGCTATCCGGACAAACTTTACCAACCGATGTGGTAATCCAAGTCTACAAGCCAACCAAAGCGGGTGTGTGATTGCGGTTCGTGCGTGAGATCGATTACTACCCACAAGGAAACCATGCCTGTTCTTTTGGTTTCTCTCTCTAGGTTTGCTCGTTTCTCTTTCTACGCTCTTGTTGGAACACACAAAACACACACCACTATTTATAGGCAAGTGACAAGAACTCTCAAATCAAATGGATTTGAGTGTTCTCATGTCAAGCCCATTAGGGTTTTGGCCTGTTTTTGTGTTTCCCAGAACACACAAACTGTTTGAGAGTTCTTATGGACAAGCATGCTTTTGCTTGTTTCCACAGAAACTCTCAAACCATTTGAGAGTTCTTATGAACAAGCAAACTTTTGCTTGTTCCTCAGAAACTCTCAAATGACCATTTGAGTGTTCTTTCTACAAGCAACTATTTTGCTCATTCCCAATAACCCTCAAATAACACTTAGGAATATTTGAGTTAATGTTTATACTGCTGTCAAGACGCAGAACCAACATTAACTTAGCTAATGTTTATACTGTTGTAAATACGCAAAACCAACATTAGCTACGACAATGTTTCTACTGCTGTGAGTACGCAGAAACAACATTGTCTCTATTACCTATTGGAAGTATTCATCAAGTTAATGTTTCTCCTGCTGTTAATACGCAGAAATACAATTAACTTAACTTTCATTTGGAAGTGCATTAAGTTAATATTTCAATTGCTGTTAAACGCAGAAACAATATTAACTTAATGACTCTTTACATGTAATGTCTAGAACCTGCAAACACAAATAATAAACAAACATATAAACATAAAAGGATCCCAATATGATCAACAATATATGCCAAGGTAATATTATTGACAAACGGTAATTACAAGATAAATTACAAGACTTGAATATATATATAAATATACATCACACATCTAGAATGCTCTTGTCACCGAGAAACATGCACCAACAGTCTCCCCCTTGACATTAGCATCTAGATGTGACTTTCAAGTCTTCGTTTGTCATCCTAAGTGCTGGCCAAAAAACCCTCTTCGGGAACTTCAGGTGTGTACTCCTGCTCTTTTTCTCAGTCACTTTAGCAGTTTCTGACTCCCGATTTGAGTCCAACTCTGATTGGCTGTCTACCTCAACCATGCCCTTTGCACCGGTTGTTTGTAGAGACAGCTCATTTGTTCCCTTTACATTTGGATCAAGTAGATCAAGTATTGCATTAAGATATGAACACTTACCTTGAGCTGCAGAGACTGACGGATTATCAAACATGCTCCCATACTCATCAAAATTGAAGTACGCAGCAACGTCGTCCAGGAATTCACTTCCAACTTCTTCCTCAGTAGTTGGTCTGACCTGAATGCCGACTCTTTCTCCTTCAGTCGGTTGTTCCTGAATGCCAGCCACTTCCTCTACAGTCGGCGGGTTAGATGAAGGAACATCAGCTTGGCCAGATTGACCTTGCTGTCTTTGCTCTACCTGAGTTGAATTGACGTTTGAGCCTGGAAATCTCTGAATCTCCTCCTGTTGTTTGGAACCGCTTGGATCCTCATCCTCATCATCCCTTCGACGATGTTTGAGAGTGTCATCCTTGCATCCAGACTTCTTCCCCTGAGATTCAAGATTTTTTATCTTGTTATGCAGCTCAACAGACCTCTTACCTAAGCTCTCGAGATGCTTAGTTTGACCTTTCAGCAATTTGTGGTGTACCCCAATAGAATCAACAATCCCATTAACAGAATTGATTGTTGCTTCCTGGGCTTCTTGCAGGTCATATTGGCTATTCTCCAGCTCTAGGTGACTGTCTTATTTGGTCAGCATTTTTTCAGTGTGACTCTTCTTTTCCTTTAAGCTTGTCAGACAAGCCGGAAACTAGAGCTCTCATCCACTGGATGTACTCAGCTAACTTGGATACTCTCTCCTTGTTAATCTGAGCAGCTCCTTGCTGTGAAGAAGTCACTGATGGTCTTGTTGTAGACGGTGGAGTCGTCGACGAAGACATGATTGGTGTGATTGTAGAACTGCGAGGTCTTGCAGTCATCAAGACTGGTCTATCTCCAATCTTTATTCCCAAAAGTCGAATTACCTTTGGAGGTGACTGGTCATCTTTTGCACTAACCAATGACACCACAACTGGTTTGATGACAGACGGACTGACATGAACTTGAGGAGTTGATGGTGCTGCTGAAATCGAGGAAGGTGCACCCATCAATCCTTTACCTCTATCCTCAGTATGGAGTGGTCCTTCAGTCATAACTTCCGTTAAGTCCTGCACAGGCTCTTGAACACTCGGTGGCGATTCATCCAAATCTTTTCTCGTCTCTTCCACCTCAAAAAAATATGTCTTCGTAATGAGCCCCAGAGACTCATTTGCATTAGACACCCCTTCGTCCTGACATTGTCTCTATCTAATGAGACTTTTCCCTGACTCGGAGGGATCTTCTTCTTCTACAACTGGCCGGGAATCAGCTTCGGCCGTGGGGAGATCGACTGCTGCAGAAATACTACCAACCCCTTGACCTATGTGTACTCTGCCAGTAGCATTATCTTGACCATCGTCCCCGTCCTCATCTTCATCATCATCCCCGTTTCCTCCTTCTCCTCGGTTGACATCTCCTCCAATGTCATCAGCAACGTCTTCTTGATTATCAATAATCATATCGTCAATGTGCTCTGCACCTAAACCCCTATCATCAACATCCATATTGACTTCTTAGTTCTGTGCAATTACTTGTTCAGCAACGATCTCAGGATTTGCTTGAGCAGCCTCTTCCTGGATCAACAACACTTGAAGAGCCTCTGCTGCAGCTGGAGGTGGTTGTTCTGGTTGCTGTTGTTGTTGCTGTTGTTGTTGTTGTTGTTGTGGTTGTATCATTGGTGCCATTGGAGGTTGTGGAGGGACTGGTTGTGGAGCAGCAGCAACATCACCTTCAACATCAGAGTCCTCATGCGCAAATCCATTATGTTCTGGAGCAACATAAGCGGGATTAACAAGCGCACCAAAGAGGTTTCTGTCCCTCGGTCGAGCCTGTGGAGCTAGATTTCCACGGTATCTATAACTATCGTTGAAGATACGATTAGGCATCGTCGTCACCGAAACAGTAGGACCCTCCTGTTAGGTCCAGATTTACTGGACTCGCTCCAGACTCGACTACTGGAGCCTTACTGAAGATCTGTCCAGAAACGTGTTCTACTGGACCTACTCTAGACTTGGAATCTGGAGTCCCTCTGAAGATTTGTCCAGAAATAATGGAAGACCAGTGAGCAAATACTTGTATAGGAAATCTGGAGTATTCTCCAGATTAGCTCACTGGACTTCACCCCAGTCCAGATCTACTCTACTGAAGACGTTCTCACTGAAGTCAAAGACTGAAGTCAGAATAAAGAAGACTGACAAATGGCGGAGTCCACTGGAAGTCTTACCAGATCTGTACACTGGAGGATTGTCAGTGTTCTAGACCTTACAAGTCTGAACACTGATATCGACGATTGACTTTTGCCTTTACACACTTTCCAAAGAACAATCCACTTGTTCTTTACCAAAGTTTATGCGTGTAAAGGTGGTTGGATAAAGGGATACAAAGTCATTTGATGTGACTTTATCCTTGTAACTTATCCAATGCATTTAATGTTCTTGTCGGATCATTAAATGCATGCAACCATATTTGTACGGCACAAAATTCACTGGTGAATTTTGTTGCCTATAAATACAAAGTCATTTCCTTGAGAAAAATACTTTTTAAGCATACATTTTGCATTAGAGTGAATTTGTCTAAATACTCTCGATCTTAAACTGGGATACTTCACAACTTTAAGTATCTCGATCCAAAAGAGTTATTTGACAAATATAGATCATTTGTAATTCAGCAACGATCTCAGGATTTGCTTGAGCAGCCTCTTCCTGGATCAACAACACTTGAGAGCCTCTGCTGCAGCTGGAGGTGGTTGTTCTGGTTGCTGTTGTTGTTGTTGTTGTTGTTGTTGTTGTTGTTGTTGTTGTTGTTGTTGTTGTTGTTGTTGTTGTTGTTGTTGTTGTTGTTGTTGTTGTTGTTGTTGTTGTTGTTGTTGTTGTTGTTGTTGTTGTTGTTGTTGTTGTTGTTGTTGTTGTTGTTGTTGTTGTTGTTGTTGTTGTTGTTGTTGTTGTTGTTGTTGTTGTTGTTGTTGTTGTTGTTGTTGTTGTTGTTGTTGTTGTTGTTGTTGTTGTTGTTGTTGTTGTTGTTGTTGTTGTTGTTGTTGTTGTTGTTGTTGTTGTTGTTGTTGTTGTTGTTGTTGTTGTTGTTGTTGTTGTTGTTGTTGTTGTTGTTGTTGTTGTTGTTGTTGTTGTTGTTGTTGTTGTTGTTGTTGTTGTTGTTGTTGTTGTTGTTGTTGTTGTTGTTGTTGTTGTTGTTGTTGTTGTTGTTGTTGTTGTTGTTGTTGTTGTTGTTGTTGTTGTTGTTGTTGTTGTTGTTGTTGTTGTTGTTGTTGTTGTTGTTGTTGTTGTTGTTGTTGTTGTTGTTGTTGTTGTTGTTGTTGTTGTTGTTGTTGTTGTTGTTGTTGTTGTTGTTGTTGTTGTTGTTGTTGTTGTTGTTGTTGTTGTTGTTGTTGTTGTTGTTGTTGTTGTTGTTGTTGTTGTTGTTGTTGTTGTTGTTGTTGTTGTTGTTGTTGTTGTTGTTGTTGTTGTTGTTGTTGTTGTTGTTGTTGTTGTTGTTGTTGTTGTTGTTGTTGTTGTTGTTGTTGTTGTTGTTGTTGTTGTTGTTGTTGTTGTTGTTGTTGTTGTTGTTGTTGTTGTTGTTGTTGTTGTTGTTGTTGTTGTTGTTGTTGTTGTTGTTGTTGTTGTTGTTGTTGTTGTTGTTGTTGTTGTTGTTGTTGTTGTTGTTGTTGTTGTTGTGGTGGTTGTTGTTGTTGTTGTTGTTGTTGTTGTTGTTGTTGTTGTTGTTGTTGTTGTTGTTGTTGTTGTTGTTGTTGTTGTTGTTGTTGTTGTTGTTGTATTATCTTGATTCCGCACAACCTTGTATTTTATTTAACATCATAAATAAAATACACCATTGAAAAATACATAATGTTCCACTTTACTTGTTTATTGCTTTAAGTCTTGTATTACTTTGTTTATATACTTGCATTTATTTACAAGTAATACTAGTCCATTCTAGTGATTATTAGACTTGTTGTATTTTACACTTTCTAGGTTAACCATCGTATTTCAGGGACTCACATTTGGTATCAGAGCAGAAGGCTAAACATTGCCTAGATCTGTTTCTTTGATGGCTAACCAAGAAAATACACAAGGAATTTTTAATCTTGGTCCCGATCCTAATGTTATTATTAATGATCAAAATGAACCACCTATTGTTAATAACACTAATCCACCTCCTCCTACTCCTCCTCCTACTCCTGCTTCTCCAGATTTATGAGTATCATAAACCAGTTGAGAGGTCTTGGGTTGAGAAGGACAAGGATATACTTTTGGAGAAATTTTGTGATATTCTACCCACCAAATGGTCTCACATGATCCTGGTCTTACGACAAGGAAAAACTCTGCACACACACACTCTCAACTCTTTATGGAGCTTTCAGGTACACTGAAGAAAATCAAGCTCAGAGAGTGGTGTAACATCCCGAACTTTTATTTAACGTTTGACTAATGCCGTTAAGTCAATTTGGGGTGTCGTTAAGTCTTTACTTAATATTTGAATGTAGTTATGTGTGGTTAACGTAGATAAAGTAGTTAGGTTTAAAAGCCTAAATTTTAATGACGAATAAAAGTGTGATTAATGTCGCTTGAAGGCTATGTAGTGCCTTTTAATGAAGGACTAATGTTGTATATGGTCAATAATGCAGTTTGTGGCCAATAATGAAGGGTTTAGAAGTCCAGGGACTGATTTTGACATAGGTTGAAATCTAAAAACGGGATTAAGGCTTTGATGGGTGTAATTAGGGTTGTTTGAGCAGCCATTAGCAAATAATAACTCACACACAAAGTCTCTCTAATCTTTTCTTGATTTCTAAAGCAATTAATCTAGTTTTTGGGTCTAACGATTGGGTATTTTGGTGTTGGAATCGATCAGCCATCTAGCAAGCAGGTAATCATTGAATCGTTGGTTGTATTTTCAGGTTTAGGGGTTGGTTAATTATGAAATAGATCTGATTAAAATTGGATTATACACGTAATTAGGGCTTAGATGGTGTTTTGGTCAATTAACGTGCTAAACGGAGTTAAACGAGTCCAAAGTCGATCTTGATGATCAAAATATGTTTAATTATGTCGAAAACATGTTTTGGGTGAAGCCTAGATGGATCGTTTTCTGGAAAATCGAAGAACTTAGTCGTTTTTGAAAAAAACGAACGAACTTAACGAAACTGTTGCTAAGTTCGTACGAACGAAGGCTATCTTCGTAAGAAGGATTTCTGAAGTTAAATTCGTAAGGCAAAAAGTAAGTTCGTAAAGAGGATCAATTTCGTAAACTATCTTCGTTGGTTATATAAATTCGTTCAGAGATCATCTTCGCAAATTATAATCATTTTCGTAAAGTATTAAACGAAGTTTATGTTCGTACGAAGATTAACTTCGTATGAATGATTTTTGGGTTATCTTCAGCAGATCAACTAAATTCGTAAAGAAGCTATTTTCGTAAAGTAGATCGAACGAAGTTTAAGTTCGTACGAAGGTTATCTTCGTAAGGTGTAATTCTGGAATTTTACGTAGTCAGTCTTAAGTCGTACGAGGGTCCATTTAAGGTCCTAAATGACTTATACTTTATATGTTAATGTACGATAGGTGTCGGGGATTACTGATAAGCACTATTAGCTATTTGTTTGCGCGCGTACACTACTACCAGGTAAGATACACTACTTTGACACGCTGGGGGATCAACTAAAAGCTGGTTTCAAATCGTAAACACTTCCATTCGGTACCTTATTATTGCATGTGGGCATATGGGTTACCTGGGAGGTATTATGGGTTATGCAGTTGACTATGAGACCTGAGATGCAGTCCCTATTGTAGTGTAATGCAGTATTGCTTAATGTAATATGTAGTTATGCAGTTGATGCAGTTTAATGAAGTATCTCGATATGTATGATATATAGAAATGAAGTTGATGTGTGATATGCATGTTTGACTTATACGCCTAGTTCACTAGACTTGCTAGGTTGTTATGTCACTCGCACGTTTAAGGATCCAAACGTAATGAAGTTAAAGTGTGTGAATGTCTAGGAATGTGTGTTACCTAGACTATATGTGTGTGAATGTTTGGGAATGCAGGGACCCAAACTATATGTGTGAAATTGAGCTCATAAAACAGATGCAGTGAAAAGTGTTAAGCTTAACCCGTACTAGTCTTAGCCGGGCAAGTGCGTAGATGCAGTTGTTGCTTGGGTGGCTCCTCGCAACGTGGTCTTTATAACGCAGGGCGAGTAATACGAGAGGTTTGACCAACCTCCACATACGGATTACTCTGGGATTGGCTTGCCATTCCTTAACGACGTAAGATGAGAAGTCTTTTGACCGATCATCCAGTCGGGTGTGATGCAGGGCACACTTATATGCAGTTAACAAAGATACGTGTGACAATGTGTGAACTAATGCAGGATAGGCACCTTTAGGATGATTATCCTAATTGATATGAAGTTGAAATGCACTATATGTGTGAACGTGTGATGTGTGTTGTGCCTAATAAAACTTGTCTAATAATGAAGATTGTTTTAATTGGACAAATGCTTTTAATTAAGTGCTATCTTACTTAGCTATTCTTATAGCTAACACTTGCTTCTTAATGTGGTTGTTCCCTCAGGTTTAGCTTGATGGAAACTAGATGCAGGACGTGTGAGCTTGGGTAGATGCAAAGCAGGAGCCTTAGCTACCCTTAGACGATGCTTTCTTTAGACATTCATTACATTTCGTATTTAATGTCGAATTTATGTAGTGATGTGTGAACGGTTGTTTTATGTTGGGCAACCGTTGAGTTTTCATTTGAACTATTGTTTGATATGGCAAGTAACACCAACTAAATGCAGCAACCGAAATGTTTTTATCGGTTTTGACTTTTACAGTCTTTACTTCCGCAATTTAACACCGTTAGGTGAAAAGTTTTTGAAAACCCATATTTTTTAAACGACGGGTGTTACAAGTTGGTATCAGAGAAGTAGTTTAAGTGAACCAAGGCCTATTGACCATAGGATTTGGACTTAAACTTAAGGTGTGCATGATAGGTACTCGTAGGATGCCTTAGCTAGAGATGACATGTGATGTAGGATGGGTTGGGATGAGTGCGAGTGTGAGAGGGCTTACGAGATGTTTACGTTACGATGATATGTTTTAGCCTTATCTCGACGAACTTTTTGTTTTATTTTGCGCTTATCGACTCCACCATTTTATTGAAGGAAAATGGTTAACACTCGCAACCGCAACATCCAACGCGACGGAGCTACTGCTAGCGTTACTCCACTGTCCATCCGGGTGCAGGTGCTTCTAATGCTGCTAATGCTGCTGCTAATGCTAATGTGAATTGTGTGAACCCCCGCCGTGTTAATCAACCAGGCTCATTGGGTCCGATGCCTCCACCACCTGGCAATCCTCCGAGAGTTAACGATGTAGTGGTGGATCAGATTCCCAATCAGACGGAGATGTATAATCTTGTACTAACTCTTCAGGCCCAGTTGGCCCAAACGCAAGAACAGTTGAATCAGGCATTGGCAGCTAACGCAGAAGGAACTGGTAACAGTCACTCTGTGCCTTCTCACCACACTGAGCCACCGGTCGATGATGTTGTTATTCCCCATGCTAATGTTAATGTGGTTCCCCTTAATGATGTTCACGCCCCTCGATTCAAGTTTGAAAGTTTCCAGAAGTGTGGAGCTCAGAAGTTCTATGGAACACTTAATGCAGTAGGTTGCATGGAATGGCTTGATGATACTGAGATGGTTTTTGAAGCTTGTGATTGTCCCGAGATAAGAAAGTGTTGTGTGCTAGTAGGATGTTGAAAGAAGGTGCTCGGGACTGGTGGAAGAGCATTACTATTTCGATGACTCCGGCTATGGTAACTGCTATTACGTGGGCTGACTTTAAGCAGAAATTCATTGAGGATATATTGGGGTACATGAGCAGCGTAAAATGGAAAAAGAGTTCCGTGCTTTAACAGCTGAAGTTGGCAAAATTAATGATTATGCTCGTTCCTTTATGGAGAAGATGAAGTTCGTAGGCCATCTGTTCCGTACTGATGCGGATCAGGTTGCTTGCTATGTTGATGGTTTGCCTCCGAATTATCGAGGTATCTGCAGGCAGCACAAGACTCTGACTGAAGCAATCAAGGAGTCTAAAAAGCTTGATGATGATTTTGCTTCGGACAGGAAAGTAGTTGAGAAAGTCGACGACAAGAAAGTGGGATTTAAAAGAAGGTCAAATTGGTCTTTCAATAACAATAATAATAAGAAGTTCCGTGGAAGTGGTAGTTCGAGTGGTGACAAGGATAAAAGAAGAATGGTTCATGGTGTACATTTTGCAAGACAATTCATGAAGGGCATTGTACCGACAAGACAAGAAGGTGCCATAAGTGTGGGAAGTCGGGACATCTTGCCACTGACTGTAGGGACAAGACTCGTTGCTACAAGTGCCAAGAAACGGGTCATCTCATTGCCGATTGTCCACAGATGAAAAATGCTGGAAAGAAGACCGCCACGACAGCAACAAAGTGAGAGCTCTTCAAATGACGATTGATGACGCAAGGAACAACGATGAAGTGGTATGTGGTACTTTCCTTGTTAACTCAAAGCCTGCCTCGTTTTATTTGATTCAGGTGCAAATAGGTCGTTTGTGTCCACATTATTTGCTCCTAAGCTAGAAAGAGTCACTACTCCCTTAGATTGTTCATTAGAGGTAGAAATTGCTAATGGTACGGTTACTAATATACGTGTGGGATATGACGATTGTGACATTGAGATTGAAGGTCGTTCTTTTCCAGTCCAACTATTACCTACTACCTTAGGTGGTTTTGATGTAGTGATTGTATGGATTGTTTGGC
>CM067169.1:162394044-162410581 GCA_034093135.1 Erigeron breviscapus | reverse complement strand
TTTGTTCTTACGAAGATAAAGGTTATCTTCGTTCTTACGAAGATAAAGGTTATCTTCGTTCTTACGAAGATAAAGGTTATCTTCGTTCTTACGAAGATAAAGGTTATCTTCGTTCTTACGAAGATAAAGGTTATCTTCGTTCTTACGAAGATAAAGGTTATCTTCGTTCTTACGAAGATAAAGGTTATCTTCGTTCTTACGAAGATAAAGGTTATCTTCGTTCTTACGAAGATAAAGGTTATCTTCGTTCTTACGAAGATAAAGGTTATCTTCGTTCTTACGAAGATAAAGGTTATCTTCGTTCTTACGAAGATAAAGGTTATCTTCGTTCTTATGAAGATAAAGGTTATCTTCGTTCTTACGAAGATAAAGGTTATCTTCGTTCTTACGAAGATAAGGTTATCTTCGTTCTTACGAAGATAAAGGTTATCTTCGTTCTTACGAAGATAAAGGTTATCTTCGTTCTTACGAAGATAAAGGTTATCTTCGTTCTTACGAAGATTATCTTCGTTCTTACGAAGATAAAGGTTATCTTCGTTCTTACGAAGATAAAGGTTATCTTCGTTCTTACGAAGATAAAGGTTATCTTCGTTCTTACGAAGATAAAGGTTATCTTCGTTCTTACGAAGATAAAGGTTATCTTCGTTCTTACGAAGATTATCTTCGTTCTTACGAAGATAAAGGTTATCTTCGTTCTTACGAAGATAAAGGTTATCTTCGTTCTTACGAAGATAAAGGTTATCTTCGTTCTTACGAAGATAAAGGTTATCTTCGTTCGAAGTGCAGAAACGTGTTTTTCGACCTTTTTCCAGAAAATGACCCCAAAACTCTTTAAGTACCGATCGAATTGACACAAAAACATTAATCTTTGATCATCAAAACATCTCTTATCAATCCAAATCGTTAAAACATCGCTTACAATCGTTTTAGGCCAAATACTTGATTAAAACACATAAATTAACCAAGAACACAATGAAACCCTAATTCCTTTACAAACCCCTTTTCAATCAGATTTGATTCAACACACACGACTCATGATCTGAAAATACAATCAATGAATTGATTATTACCTGCAAATGACAAATAGAATGCAAATACTCTTGACAATGACCACCAATTCACACACAAAACGACTTTTCGGCTTGAGATTTGATGAGAGAAGACTATGGAATGACTTAGGATCAGTTAGGGCTTGTTTAGAAGAAGTGATATCTGCAAATAACCTCCTAATGACAGCCTCTAAGCTACTAATCCCGTTTTTGACTTTCCACACATGTCAAAACTAGTCCCTAGGCTTCCTAATCCTTCATTATTGGTCACAAACTTCTTTATTGCCCACATACAACATTAACCCTTCATTAAATGTCACTACATAGACATAATTTCTTCATATTTCACACATTTATACTACATTAACATTTAGGTTTTAAAACCTCACACATAACACACATTAACTACGTATATGCATATATTCACACTAGACTTAACGACACACATGAGGTTGACTTAACAGCGTTAGTCAAATCTTAAAGAAAAGTTTGGGATGTTACATACCCAGACCCATGACCCGGATTTAAGATTTAAAAGGAATTTGGGCGGGCCGAATCATTCATTTCAAATTCAAACCAGTTTTACTTTAATTTTTCTCTCAAAACCAATTTCTTTTCACTTCAATCAATCAATCTTTTTCTTATTGATCATAATAATCGAAGTGGGCTTATACTAGTGATCATTCTTGCTATCTTTTTCATCTTTTATCTTCATCAGATCATCATTCTTACGAAGATAAGTTATCTTCGTTCTTACGAAGATAAAGGTTATCTTCGTTCTTACGAAGATAAAGGTTATCTTCGTTCTTACGAAGATTATCTTCGTTCTTACGAAGATAAAGGTTATCTTCGTTCTTACGAAGATAAAGGTTATCTTCGTTCTTACGAAGATAAAGGTTATCTTCGTTCTTACGAAGATAAAGGTTATCTTCGTTCTTACGAAGATAAAGGTTATCTTCGTTCTTACGAAGATAAAGGTTATCTTCGTTCTTACGAAGATAAAGGTTATCTTCGTTCTTACGAAGATAAAGGTTATCTTCGTTCTTACGAAGATAAAGGTTATCTTCGTTCTTACGAAGATAAAGGTTATCTTCGTTCGAAGTGCAGAAACGTGTTTTTCGACCTTTTTCCAGAAAATGACCCCAAAACTCTTTAAGTACCGATCGAATTGACACAAAAACATTAATCTTTGATCAAAACAACTTGATGCAGAGCATTTTGCTCGGCATTCAAGGCTTTTGGTTTTCAAAATGAATCCAAGTTTTAAAATAAACTGTTTGCAGAGCTTTGAGCTCGGCAAATGCTATTTGTTCAAGAAAATCTTCAAATCATCATAATTTCTGGTTAACAAGTTCATATTTTTCTAAAACAAATTTTTGGATCAAAAGGGTCATTTGCAGAGCATTTTGCTCGGCAAATACGTCTTTTTGAATTCCAAAATTTCTTCAAGTCTTAAAACAACTGTTTGCAGAGCAGTTTTGCTCGGCAAACAGGTCTTTTTGAATTCCAAAATTTCTTCAAGTCTTAAATCAACTGTTTGCAGAGCATTTTGCTCGGCAAACAGTACAAAGTGAAAAAATTTCACCAAGTTTTTAAACCAACTGTTTGCAGAGCATTTTGCTCGGCAAACAGTACAAAATTTCTTCAAGTCTTAAATCAACTGTTTGCAGAGCATTTTGCTCGGCAAACAGTACAAAGTGAAAAAATTTCACCAAGTTTTTAAACCAACTGTTTGCAGAGCATTTTGCTCGGCAAACAGGTCTTTTTGAATTCCAAAATTTCTTCAAGTCTTAAAACTAACTGTTTGCAGAGCAGTTTGCTCGGCAAACAGTGTTTTGAATTCACTACATAGACATAATTTCTTCATATTTCACACATTTATACTACATTAACATTTAGGTTTTCAAACCTCACACATAACACACATTAACTACGTATATGCATATATTCACACTAGACTTAACGACACACATGAGGTTGACTTAACAGCGTTAGTCAAATCTTAAAGAAAAGTTTGGGATGTTACATACCCAGACCCATGACCCGGATTTAAGATTTAAAAGGAATTTGGGCGGGCCGAATCATTCATTTCAAATTCAAACCAGTTTTACTTTAATTTTTCTCTCAAAACCAATTTCTTTTCACTTCAATCAATCAATCTTTTTCTTATTGATCATAATAATCGAAGTGGGCTTATACTAGTGATCATTCTTGCTATCTTTTTCATCTTTTATCTTCATCAGATCATCAGTTTTGAGGTAAGATTTCTTATGTTTTTATTGCACTTAAACTGTTTGATGAAATGTTTGAATGAAATGATCTTGATTTGTGTGATTTCGTTGCATGATTAGGGTTGTTACTTGATGTTTATTTGAATTATTTACCTTAATCTGCTTGAATTTGAATATTTCTGGGCTTGTTTGATGATGGGCTGGGTATTAATATGAATGTTTGAAGAAAAATGCCATTTGCAGAGCATTTTGCTCGGCAAATGCGATGTTTGTTCAAGAAAATCTTCAAATCATCATAATTTCTGGTTAACAAGTTCATATTTTTCTAAAACAAATTTTTGGATCAAAAGGGTCATTTGCAGAGCATTTTGCTCGGCAAATACTTGTCTTTATCAAACCAGGTAAATTTTTCTCCAAGTCTTTAAAACAACTTGATGCAGAGCATTTTGCTCGGCATTCAAGGCTTTTGGTTTTCAAAATGAATCCAAGTTTTTAAAATCAACTGTTTGCAGAGCTTTGAGCTCGGCAAACAGGCTTTTTGAATTCCAAAATTTCTTCAAGTCTTAAAACCAACTGTTTGCAGAGCATTTTGCTCGGCAAACAGTACAAAGTGAAAAAATTTCACCAAGTTTTTTAAACCAACTGTTTGCAGAGCATTTTGCTCGGCAAACAGTACAAATTGGATTTTCAAACTTGTCAAGACTTGAACCATGCATTTGCAGAGCTTTGAGCTCGGCAAATGCATGTAAAATTTTCACCAAGTTTTCAAATCAACTGTTTGCAGAGCATTTTGCTCGGCAAACAGTACAAAGTGAAAAAATTTCACCAAGTTTTTTAAACCAACTGTTTGCAGAGCATTTTGCTCGGCAAACAGTACAAAGTGAAAAAATTTCACCAAGTTTTTTAAACCAACTGTTTGCAGAGCATTTTGCTCGGCAAACAGTACAAAGTGAAAAAATTTCACCAAGTTTTTTAAACCAACTGTTTGCAGAGCATTTTGCTCGGCAAACAGTACAAAGTGAAAAAATTTCACCAAGTTTTTTAAACCAACTGTTTGCAGAGCATTTTGCTCGGCAAACAGTACAAAGTGAAAAAATTTCACCAAGTTTTTTAAACCAACTGTTTGCAGAGCATTTTGCTCGGCAAACAATACAAATCATAAAATTTTTCCCAAAACCAATTTTTGGTACTTGTCAATTTATGGGCAAATTTTTCAAATTGTACTATTTGCCGAGGTTTTTGCTCGGCAAACAGTACAAATAGAATTTTTTTTCTTTCCATTATTTTATTCTATGTTTTTTTTATTATTATTTGTGTTGTGTTTTAAAATGTGTAAATAAATATGTGTATTGTGTTTGTATATATAGTATTTCATAAGTGTTTGGGGTGAGAGGCAAGGTATCGAACGCCTTTGTGTACTACCTTGTTCTCTTATCTTTTAATACTTATGTGATCCTATATATTGTAATGTTGTGTATATATATTTGGGTGAGATGCAAGGTATCGAACGCCTTTGTGTACTACTTTGTTTTCTCATTTTAATATATATGCAAAACATTGTCTATGTGTAATAAATGTGTTTCTTAAATGTTGGTATGTGTTGTTATTTTTCTGTGTTTAAAATGAATTTTCTGGTCAAAACTTTGGTCAGTTTGTCTTAACAGAAAAATAATAATTTACCAAGATGGCTATGTTCAAAGAAGGAGATTCAATGAAAATGCAAGCCAATCAAGCACTGCATATCCCATTTGCTTGCAAATTCCCAATTATTACGGAGATTCTGAGCCATCATCCGTTGAATAATGCTTTGACTGGAGGTGCAATTGTTCCCGAAAAGTATGTATTTGAGTTGTGGGAATCAATTGCATATGTAAAAGGAAGTAAAAGGCATAGACAGCAGACTACTTCAAATTTTCTCTACAGTCAGAAGATGAAATTTTCAATTGTAAATTCACTCTGGATGAGTTTAGAACTATCATTGGATTTCCTGAACATGAAGAATACGAAGAACTACCATCAGTTGAAGAAATGTTGGCTGGAGTTCATTCGTTGGGTTATGAAGGAGAGTTGGCAGCAATGAGAGATTTTAGAAGAATGAATGTAGCAACTCTCTGGCATACGATGTACAATGTTCTAACCACTTGTTTGATGCCATCACAGAAAGGAATTGATCTCATGACGAAGCATTCATTATCAATTTACTATGCAGTCACTCACAATGTGCAGTGTGACTTTGCGAAGATAATATGGGATAAGATGATACAAGTTGTCAAGGGAAAGAATGCACAAGAAAGAAAATACATTCCCTTTATCAGATTCTTCACACTGATTATCGAAGACGTTCTTGATAATGCAGAAGAAATTACAAAATTGGAAGACAGCTTCAAGTGTGTAATTGCAATGTATAAATCCAACTTGAGAGGCACAGGAAGTGAAACTGCAAGACCTTTTCCGATTCCACCATTCCTGATTAATCTGGTTCCTGCTCAGAGTCCTCACCTTAGGGCTTATCTCGAGTGGTTAGTCTCAGCAATGGGGTCTGAAAGCCGACAGACTCCTACCCAAGCTGTGCATAGGTCGCCTAGTGAGGGTCCTAGATCTGATAAAAGAAAAAGAGGGGTTAGTGATGAGGGGACTTCTGAGCAGAGGAAAAGAAAGTCAAAAAGAGTTATGTTTGAGCAAGATGTTATTTCACCTGAACCTGTTTCTTCACCTGTTTCTCAACCTACACCAAATATTATTTCGCAATCCTCACCATCCATTCAATCAACACAATATTCACCACCCGTTCAATTCTCACAATCTTCACCTTCTCAATCTACACCAATACCATCCGTTGTTTCACCAAATCCACCAATTCTAACACCACCTCGTTTATCACCTGTACTTAATCCTACACCGCTTGCTTCAGCACTACCAAATGAACCACCGGCAATACCTGGTAGACGAATAAAAATGATTGCTCGAAGGTCACCAAAGAAATCAAAGAAGAAGAAATCCAAAAGAAAGCATAAGTCTGCTGGATCTGAACATATTGGTGCCTCAACAGAGTTGGATGCTGAACAAGTAACTCAAGTAATTCATAATGTTGTATCTGAGTTGGAAACTGAGCATGTTAGCACTGGAGATGATGTTGTGCTGGAGGAACAAGGCGGAATTGAGGGAGGAGTTGAAAATGTAAGAGAGGATGTGCGGTCCGGGTTAGGACAAGGGCATAAAGAAAACGTTGGCCCTCCGATAGTTCAAACCACAGAGTCTAACCGGGTTGTTTACCCTAGGGTAGAAGTCGGGAACTGCCCATTCTCGCTTGCACCAAACTCTCCTAGCCATTCTGACTCCTCACAACAGGAGTTAGTCTCACAAACGCACGGGGATCAGCCACGCTCACCACACTCTCCTCATTTGGAGGATGAGAGTGTTGAAATAAGAGAGGATCAGCCCCACCTCTCGCCTTCATTTCGTGCACATGAGTCTAGATCTCCTAGGTACACGGATTCACAAGCTCAGTTGAGTACTGATGCCGGAACAAGCGGAGGGGGACCCACTTTGTGTGACCCTCAAGGACAGCTTGGAAATCCTGCCTTAGCTAACATCACGCCAGCTTTAGCCGCAGGTAACAGTTCTCAGACCGAGACTGGGGGACAGTATGAACGCCGTAGTGACACTGCTGTTCCTCAGGATCAACCTGAGACTGTATTAACGGGCATTCTCAGTGACCCCGGTGTTGTGAGAGGTGTTGCCCAACAACAACAAGTCCAGGACAGTGATTTATCACAGTCTAGGACACAAATTGATTCGGGTTGCAAAGCCCATGAATCTGAAACTGCTGGTGAGGGTATAACCCGAGGATCCGCAGGAAATCCTGAATCAGCTTCGCTGAATTTAGGTCACACCACAAATGTGCAAACAACCCCCGGGTTGGCTACTCCACCTCCTACCCAAACACAAAGAACAACAACACCAATTCAAACATCATCAACCACAACAAATCTTCCAACCAAAGATCAAGCATGTGAAGTTTTACTTGGCATTCTACGTTCTGAAGGGGATTTGTTGACTATGACTGAAAGGGGTGTGTTGAATGCTCTTGAGGTAAGAGAAAGAGAAATTGCTAACGAACGAAGAGTCAAAGCTTTACAAGATCAAGTTGAAAAATAAAAGGCTGAATATGATGCTAAACTTGCTGCATTTGAGCTAAGGTTGTTAGCATTAGAATCTTGCCGACCGGCCTCGGTTGCTTCTAGACGGGATGATCCTGATTCTGATGATCACCCCGAGGGGGAGAACCAAGGAGAGGGTCAAGTTAATGTTGAAAATACTTCGGCAAGCGTTGATGTGAATGTTGAGGATGTGGTGATGCAAGAAAGATCAGAGGGTGGAAATCAAGCTGAAATTGAAAGATTAGCTGTGATTAGAGCTAGATCAGTTAATGTTAGAAATATAAATTAGTGGTGTTTAATTGTAAATGGAGTTACATTTGTGTTGTTCTTAAAGTACAAGGGGCTTAAGTGAAACTTAATGTAATTAGTATAAATACCCCTTGTATCTTAATAATGTAACTAACCCTTGGAAAGCCTAGTAATTACCTTTGACTAATAAAACACACACTTTGACTTATTCTCTCTCCACTCCATCTTCAACCTCCATCTCACACACAAACACACTTTACACACACTAACATATTTCCACCATTAAAGCATCAATTGAGCTCAATTCAATATCTAACAATTGGTATCAGAGCATAATCGGTGTATCCGAACGATCCGTAATCATTTTCTTAACCGATTTTGTTCATAATTTTGAGAATTTGAGCTTAATTTCTGGATTTTCTGAAAATTTTCTGTTTTATGCTGAATTCGAAGCTTAATTGTGATTCTGATCATTGATTAAGAGTGGATTAGTGTTTGATTTGATAAATCAGTAGTTAATTTCGATTTACAGGTCGTAAATGGTTGTTTTCATAATTTTCTGTTTTACCTCTACAAACAGTGATAATTAGAAAAAGTTCAAATTGAGTTTCTTGTTGTCTGCTACTGCTGCTACAGTAACCAGTCACGTGGTGTATCACATTGTTTCAATCGACAATTTTACATTTTATTAATTCAGAAATAGAAAAAGAAAAATACAAAAGGAGAAAAGCAGAAAAGATAGAAAAGTATAACAAATTTCTCATCAACTTCTCTCTTCGAGGCTGTGTTTGTTTTGCATCAAATCGACCTGAAATTCACGAGGTGTTGTTCGCGAGTTGATTCTGATTAATTTCGTGTTTTCCGTTTTGCGATTTGATGATTTTTGTTGACGGTTTATTTTCCGGCGATCTGACACGTTTTCCGGCGAAACTTGTTTGAGCAATTAAACACCTAGGGTTTGTTCGCGATTCTTTGGTGAGTATTTTGGTGGTAATTTTGAGTTTCAATTCGGAGAAACGAAGCAGGAATCAAGTTTTTGTGTTTTCCGGCGGGTGTGTTCTTCAAATAGACTATTCCGGCCACCGTGGTTGTTGGCGAAATCGTTTTCTGGTCAAAATCACCATTTACCGAACACAAATTTACTTTACTCATCGAACCTACCATTTGCAGAGATCTTCTTCGGCCAAACCACCCAAACCAAAACCACAAACAATCCATTTGCCGAGTTGAGACTTAGAATTTTTCAAGCAAATACTCATTTGCCGAGCTAATTCTCGGCCCAAACCATCTCGTACTCGTGTTTGCCGAGATCATCTCACAACCCGTTCACCCTTACTCGCATTTGCAGAGATCTTCTTCGGCCAAACCACCCAAACCAAAACCACAAACAATCCATTTGCCGAGTTGAGACTTAGAATTTTTCAAGCAAATACTCATTTGCCGAGCTAATTCTCGGCCCAAACCATCTCGTACTCGTGTTTGTCGAGATCATCTCACAACCCGTTCACCCTTACTCGCATTTGCAGAGATCTTCTTCGGCCAAACCACCCAAACCAAAACCACAAACAATCCATTTGCCGAGTTGAGACTTAGAATTTTTCAAGCAAATACTCATTTGCCGAGCTAATTGCTCTGCAAATCACCATTTCGAGCTTTACTTAACCAATTTTTCATCAAAACCCCCATTTGCAGAACAAACTGCTCGGCATCCTTTACTTTTATCACTTAGAAACTTTTTCGACCAAAATTTTCATTTTCAACTAATTGCCGAGCTCTGCAAACAATACAATTCATCCTAAACCTTCACCTTCATTTCAGCCAAATCAACCAAGTCTTTAAACAACCTCATTTGCCGACCATTTATCTCGGCAAACCATACAAATCATCCATTTCTCCAACACTTAACCCATTTCCAATCAAACACCTCATTTGCCGAGCAATAAGCTCGGCAAACAGTTCAAGTAAACCAAAATTTCAAGAATTTTTTTTTTTTTTTTTTTTTTTTTTTTTTTTTTTTTTTTTTTTTTTTTTTTTTTTTTTTTTTTTTTTTTTCCCTTACTAACTAACTTTTTTTTTTTTTTTTTTTTTTTTTTTTTTTTTTTTTTTTTTTTTTTTTTTTTTTTTTTTTTTTTTTTTTTTTTTTTTTTTTTTTTTTTTTTTTTTTTTTTTTTTTTTTTTTTTTTTTTTTTTTTTTTTTTTTTTTTTTTTTTTTTTTTTTTTTTTTTTTTTTTTTTTTTTTTTTTTTTTTTTTTTTTTTTTTTTTTTTTTTTTTTTTTTTTTTTTTTTTTTTTTTTTTTTTTTTTTTTTTTTTTTTTTTTTTTTTTTTTTTTTTTTTTTTTTTTTTTTTTTTTTTTTTTTTTTTTTTTTTTTTTTTTTTTTTTTTTTTTTTTTTTTTTTTTTTTTTTTTTTTTTTTTTTTTTTTTTTTTTTTTTTTTTTTTTTTTTTTTTTTTTTTTTTTTTTTTTTTTTTTTTTTTTTTTTTTTTTTTTTTTTTTTTTTTTTTTTTTTTTTTTTTTTTTTTTTTTTTTTTTTTTTTTTTTTTTTTTTTTTTTTTTTTTTTTTTTTTTTTTTTTTTTTTTTTTTTTTTTTTTTTTTTTTTTTTTTTTTTTTTTTTTTTTTTTTTTTTTTTTTTTTTTTTTTTTTTTTTTTTTTTTTTTTTTTTTTTTTTTTTTTTTTTTTTTTTTTTTTTTTTTTTTTTTTTTTTTTTTTTTTTTTTTTTTTTTTTTTTTTTTTTTTTTTTTTTTTTTTTTTTTTTTTTTTTTTTTTTTTTTTTTTTTTTTTTTTTTTTTTTTTTTTTTTTTTTTTTTTTTTTTTTTTTTTTTTTTTTTTTTTTTTTTTTTTTTTTTTTTTTTTTTTTTTTTTTTTTTTTTTTTTTTTTTTTTTTTTTTTTTTTTTTTTTTTTTTTTTTTTTTTTTTTTTTTTAAAATTACAAGTTGCCTCAAATTTCAATTCATCTTTAAGAACTTCAATTTTTCTCCATCATTTGGACTAGTCATTTTTGTTGGGCTTACACTTTCTATTTGTTTTGGGCTGGTTATGTTTGATTTGTCAATTTGGACTTTATCAGTTAGTTGGGCTTAAGAGTGTGTTTAGTTTGGACTAAAAAGTTTGTCTTTGGGCCAAAGCTCTTATCATTTGGGCTAGTAATTGATTGTTGGGCTTACACTTTTAATTGTTAGACTAAATTTTTTTTGGTACTTGTCTTGGGTTGTTCGTTTAATTGAATTGTCATTAAATTTTGATACAAAATGCCTCTTAAAATACCGGACGAGTTTGTTGCGAGAGTGAAAGATTTTTTAATAGGTGAAGAACCAAGTTGGGAAGAAATACGTCGTCATGACAATCATATTTGTTGGTGTACCAAGAATACTAAATGTGCAGTGGTTGTTTTTGAAGAAAACAAAGTTGATGTGAATATTTTTAAATCATTTGTGACAGATCACCAGAGGTTTCAACTTGAAATTGACAAGCTCAAATTTGAGAACAACGAGCTCAAAACTGCTGATAATTCCAGCTTGTCTGTCATGGAAAGTCTTCAATCTGAAGTTGACCGAATCAAATCTGAGAACGAAGAGCTCAAGTCTGGTAATACTCTCAATTTGTCTACTATGGAAAGTTTTCGACTTGAAATTGACCAACTCAAATCCGATAATACAGAAATCCAATCTGCAAATGATCTCATTTTGTTCAACATGGAAAGTCTTCAAAAAGAAAATGATCATTTGCAATCTAAGATTTCCAAATTAACAAATGAGTTGGACAATTCTCTCCAAGAGCTCAATAAAATAGAATTGGACAATCAATCAAAAGAACTTGTTTTGCAACAAAAGATTTCTGAACTTAACCATGAGTTGCGAAATAAGTCCACCATTTTTGTAAGCAAAGAGCGAAAATTTCTCAAAGTTTTTGAACAACTTCGAATTGATGTGAGCGATGTTGAAAAAGAAAGAACAAATTTTTGTGCACAAATCAAGTGTCTTGAAGACAAGTGTTTGCAACTTCAGTCAAATAAAACATCTTTGACCAAGAAAATTTCTGACCTTGAGATTGAATTGCAAACACAAACCAAATCTTTTCAAAGTCAAAATCATTGTTCTATCTCTTCTGACACAACCAAAGAAGTTGTTGAAATTTGCACTCAACCTGATTGTCCTATTTGTGAAGTTGTGAATTCCCTAGTGCAAACTAAATGTGATGATGTTGAGACTACCGAGTCCTCAACTCTGACTGATCTTGATTGTGTTTGTGACAAGATTGAGGTGTTCAAAAGTTTTCCAAAATCTAAATCATCCAAACCAAAAGTTGATGTTCCAAAGAGGGTTTACACGGGTAAATCTTCAAAACCTTTTGAAAGAAAGGTGTCTCAGTTTACTAATTACTCCTTGCAAAAGGATAAGAAGTACTCTAAGAAACCTATTTTTGATGGAACAACTACTTTTGTCTCTTTTCTATCCTTCGAGGATAATTCTGAACATATTTCACAAGCAAAATCTCAATTGACTAAATCTAGATGGAAACTGATTTCAAAAGATAAGTCAGTTGAGTCAAAATCATTCACATATTCTTTTTCGGAACTTTTTGATCTTGCACCAAAACCTGTGAAAGCAGTTGTGCAAAAAGTGAATGATTTTGCTTCGAAAAATCATTTTCCAAATCAATCTCCCAAGATTGGAAGTTTTTCAAAGAAATCAAATGATTTTTCACCGTTGCTTCCACGAAAACTCTTTTCAACTAAACCACCGGGTTTTAGTTCTCCGTGGAATGCAACTTCGATTCATCAAATCGATGAGACTTACATTTGGACTTTCAAGAATTCAAAAACAATTGGACCCAATCTCAAATGGGTTCCAAAAGTGATTTTCAAGTGATTTGATGAATAGTGGCTTATGCACACTTCAGTGTATAACCCGTTCTAAAACCGTTTTCGTAATTTCATTTTTTTTTAGAAAAATCCAAAAAGATTTTCATTTTCTTATTTTGAAAAATCCAAAAAGATTTTCTCTTCTCATCATTTTGTTTATTTACTTTGTCTTTGAGTTTCTCACAATGTTTTGGATGAGATGCAAGGCATCGAACGCCTTTGTGTACTGCCTTTGTTGTCTCATTTTTAATGTTTGTGAGCAACTTTCAAACTCTTAACTCACCCTTTATATGCAAAAACTTTGTTTATATCATGCATATATTTAGGGGAGTTTGTTTATAAAACCAAAACTTCCAAGTGTTTAAACTCATTTTCCATTTTAAAACACTTTGGAAGATTTTCAAACCATTTTTGATCAAATTCAAAGAAGTTCGGTGTTAGATTTGCACATGAGAGTTTAGGCCACTCATAAAAACTCCATGATCTTGTCATCGCCGATGAGATCTAACCCCGGAGTTATATTCTCAATCTTAGATTGTGAGGGTTTATGAGCGTGGTAATGATGTTTGTGCAAATAGGACATGAGGGAGTAGTCGAAAAGTGAGAGGTTACGGTGAAATGATGTGAGAAAGGGCTAAAAGAAATGAAAGCCCTCCCCAAAATTCTCAAAAAGCGGGTCAACACGTTCCTATCGGATTTCATTTGTTGATTTCTCGATATTGAAGAAGACTTCATGGACCCAGTGAAGCAATGCACATCTTTACCTAACCATTCACGTGTTTCTTAACAAATGCTTGTTTTATTCTCACGGAGATTTTCACATTTCTATTGACTCTTCATTTGGAAGACGTTGATATTGAAAAGGGAGACACTCTGCTCCAGTCCCCGACTTCATTTGATCACTTATCGAGTCTAGAGCGTACTTGATATATCTTTCATTTGACTAGGACACATAGAGTCTTTATATGTCTTTGTGACATTGCATATCTTTGTGATATTGGCGGAACATTCGTAGTGATATCATATTATTGATATTCCACGATGATCGAATGGAAATCCTACCAATGCTAACATCTTTTCCAACGTTGAACGTAGGTCTCACATTTTCATTTTATGAATTTTGAAAAATCTAAAAAGAGTTTCATTTTCTTATTTTGAAAAATCTAAAAAGATTTTCATTTTCTTATTTTGAAAAATCTAAAAAGATTTTCATTTTCTTATTTTGAAAAATCTAAAAAGATTTTCATTTTCTTATTTTGAAAAATCTAAAAAGATTTTCATTTTCTTATTTTGAAAAATCTAAAAAGATTTTCATTTTCTTATTTTGAAAAATCTAAAAAGATTTTCATTTTCTTATTTTGAAAAATCTAAAAAGATTTTCATTTTCTTATTTTGAAAAATCTAAAAAGATTTTCATTTTCTTATTTTGAAAAATCCAAAAAGATTTTCATTTTCTTATTTTATCCGGTTTTCATTTCTCTTCACACAAACACAAAGAACACAAACACCATATAAAAATTGTTTTTTCCAACAACGCAACCTTACATTCTAGTTCACCAATAGGTTCATTGGGAATTGGGAATTGGGTTGGGTTACTTTGCTTGATTGTTGTTTGTTGGAATCTACCATTTTTGATCAAATTCAAAGAAGTTCGGTGTTAGATTTGCACATGAGAGTTTAGGCCACTCATAAAAACTCCATGATCTTGTCATCGCCGATGAGATCTAACCCCGGAGTTATATTCTCAATCTTAGATTGTGAGGGTTTATGAGCGTGGTAATGATGTTTGTGCAAATAGGACATGAGGGAGTAGTCGAAAAGTGAGAGGTTACGGTGAAATGATGTGAGAAAGGGCTAAAAGAAATGAAAGCCCTCCCCAAAATTCTCAAAAAGCCCGGGTCAACACGTTCCTATCGGATTTCATTTGTTGATTTCTCGATATTGAAGAAGACTTCATGGACCCAGTGAAGCAATGCACATCTTTACCTAACCATTCACGTGTTTCTTAACAAATGCTTGTTTTATTCTCACGGAGATTTTCACATTTCTATTGACTCTTCATTTGGAAGACGTTGATATTGAAAAAGGGAGACACTCTGCTCCAGTCCCCGACTTCATTTGATCACTTATCGAGTCTAGAGCGTACTTGATATATCTTTCATTTGACTAGGACACATAGAGTCTTTATATGTCTTTGTGACATTGCATATCTTTGTGATATTGGCGGAACATTCGTAGTGATATCATATTATTGATATTCCACGATGATCGAATGGAAATCCTACCAATGCTAACATCTTTTCCAACGTTGAACGTAGGTCTCACATTTTCATTTTATGAACTTGTTGAGTAAACGAGAAGTCTATGTGACCTCGGAGTTATTTTCCCAAAAGTCTTTGAGGATAGTAAGACATGGTTATTGAACGCCTTTGTGACACTGACCATGTATTACATTCTTTAAAGCAATCTATCGGTTGAAAAGCCATAGACAGACCCATTTAGAGATAATCTTTGTGCATTTCTTGATGACAATGGGAAGTCCTGAAAATAGTAATCGTATTTTTAGGCCACACCATTAATCCTTTTGATTTTTGGTTGTGTTAACGGATCATTTTTATCCGGTTTTCATTTCTCTTCACACAAACACAAAGAACACAAACACCATATAAAAATTGTTTTTTCCAACAACGCAACCTTACATTCTAGTTCACCAATAGGTTCATTGGGAATTGGGAATTGGGTTGGGTTACTTTGCTTGATTGTTGTTTGTTGGAATCTACCGTTTATGCTATCAATCAGTATTGTATGATGAAACCGTTTCACATTTTCATCATAAGGGGGAGAAATGATTATATGATTGATAGATAGAGTTCAAGGATTGATTGGTAGAATTTGATTGGTAGAATTTGTTCGAGGATGATTGTTGTGTTTGGATGTTCAAAGGATCGTTAGCTTAGGTGAAGAGAGTGAATAATTATCGTGCTAAGTTGAGAGATTGTTTTGAGAAAGTTAAAGGATTGATTCGAGATTGAGTATATTCAAGATGATGTACATGGTCAATAATTGAAAGATTTATTGAATAATTGACCATTGTTTGATGATTAGAAGAGTTTGAGATTGAATGGAGATTGTTCGTTTGTTGATACTTGTGATAGCTAAGTTTGTTTAATGTCTTGAGAAGATTCATAGTTTGAAGAGATTGTTGATTTGAGGGGGAACAAGAGAAAACTCATGTTTTGTTAAATATGCTCCGAAATGATTGTGTGTTCGAGGGGGAGCAAGAGATTAAAGATTTGTTATTGAATAATATGCTCCAAGAAAGAAATGTTTATTTGAGGGGGAGTAAGAATAAGTTGATCAAAGAATTGAGTGCTCCAAGATAATTGTTGATTCAAAGACAAGTTCGATCAAGAATTGAAGTTTTAAAGTCAAATCAAATTTCCGCATTCCAAAACCAAGCTTCCGAAATGCCAAGAAATTTCAAAGTCAAAACCAAGCTTCCGCAAAGTCAAAAGAATTCAAAGTTAAATCAAGCTTCCGCAATACCAAAAGAATTCAAGGAATTCAAAGTCAAAACCAAGCTTCCGCATGCTACTCAAAGATTCAAGTCACTTCTTCGAGCAACATCAAGTTGAAATCAACATTCAAAAGTTCAAGTTGTGAAAGCTCAAAAGCTACAAAGATTTCAAAGATGCTTCCAAAGTATTCAAAGTTGCAAGAGAAGATCAAGGCTTAGAAAGTCATCGTCAAGAATATTTGTTTGTTGAGAAGATTCAAAGTCAAGGTTGATACAAGACGTTGAAGACAATGAGAAAGCTTCAAGATCTACTCAACATTGAAGATTTTCAACAAAAGGGCTCATCATGTTTATTTAAAGACCGAAGACGATGCAACATTTACAATTCAACACCAAGGGGGAGATTGTTAGAAATATAAATTAGTGGTGTTTAATTGTAAATGGAGTTACATTTGTGTTGTTCTTAAAGTA
>CM067169.1:162379880-162393044 GCA_034093135.1 Erigeron breviscapus | reverse complement strand
TTGTGAGAATGCGGAAATTTGATTTGACTTTAAACCTTCAATTCTTGATCTAACTTGTCTCTGAATCAATAAACATCTTGGAGCACTTGATTCTTTGATCAATTAACATTTGCTCCCCCTCAATCAAACAACTATCTCGGAGCAAATTATTCAATAACAAATCTTTAATCTCTTGCTCCCCCTCGAACAAACAATCATTTCGGAGCATATTTAACGAATCATGAGTTTACTCTTGATCCCCCTCAAATTAACAATCTCTTCAAACTATGAATCTTCTCAAGACATTAAAAAAACTTAGCTATCACAAGTATCAACAAACGAACAATCTCCATTCAATCTCAAACTCTTCTAATCATCAAACAATGGTCATTTTTCCAACAAATCTTTCCGTTATTGACCATGTACTTCATCTTGAATATACTCGATCTCGAATCAATCCTTAAACTTTCTTGATACAATATATCAATTTGGCACGATAATTATTCACTCTCTTCACCTAAACTAACGATCCTTTGAACAACCAAACACTATGAATTATCCTCAATCAATATCTATCAATCAAATTCTACCTAAAACCTTGAATTCTATTTATCAATCATTTAATCATTTCTCCCCCTTATGATGAATATGTGAAACGGTTTCATCATACAATAATGATTGATAGCATAAACGGTAGATACCAACAAACAACAAGCAAGCAAAGTAACCCAACCCAATTCCCAATTCCCAATGAACCTATTGGTGAACTAGAATTTGAGGTTGCGTTGTTTGAAAAAAAATGTTTATAAGGTGTTTGTGTTCTTTGTGTTTGTGTGAAGAGAAATGAAACCGGATAAAAATGATCCGTTATCACAACCAAAAATCAAAAGGTTTGATGGTGTGGCCTAAAAATACGATTACTATTTTTAGGACTTCCCATTATCATCGAGAAATGCACAAAGCTTATCTCTAAATGGTTCGGTCTATGGCTTTTCAACCGATAGATTGCTTTAAAGAATGTAATTCATGGTCAGTGTCACAAAGGCGTTCGATAACCATGTCTTACTATCCTCAAAGACTTTTGGGAAATAAAACCCGAGGTCACATAGACTTCTCGTTTACTAAACAAATTCATAAAATGAAAATGTGAGACCTACGTTCAACGTTGGAAAAGATGTTAGCATTGGTAGGATTTCCATTCGATCATCGTGGAATATCAAAATATGATATCACTACGAATGTTCCGGCAATATCACAAAGATATGCAATGTCACAAAGACATATAAAGACTCTATGTGTCCTAGTCAAATGAAAGATATATCAAGTACGCTCTAGACTCAATAGTGATCAAATGAAGTCGGGGACTGGAGCAGATGTCGCCCTTTTTCAATATCAACATCTTCCAAAAGAAGAGTCAATAGAAATGTGAAAATCTCCGTGAGAATAAAACAAGTATTTGTTAAGAAACACTTGAGTGGTTAGGTAAAGATGTGCATTGCTTCAGGTCCATGAAGTCTTCTTCAATATCGAGAAATCAACAAATGAAATCCGATAGGAACGTGTTGACCCGGCTTTTTAAGAATTTTGGGAGGGCTTTCATTTCTTTTAGCCCTTTCTCACATCATCTTTTCACCGTAACCTCTCACTTTTCGACTACTCCCTCATGTCCTATTTGCACAAACATCATCACCACGCTCATAAACCCTCACAATCTAAATTGAGAATTTAACTCCGGGTTAGATCTCATCGGCGATGACAAGATCATGGAGTATTTATGAGTGGCCTAAACTCTCATGTGCAAAATCTAACACCGAACTTCTTTGAATTTGATCGAAAATGGTTTGAAAATCTTCCAAAGTGTTTTAAAATGGAAAATGAGTTTAAACACTTGGAAGTTTTGGTTTTATAAACAAACTCCCCCTAAATATATGCATGATATAAACAAAGTTTTTGCATATAAAGGGTGAGTAAAGAGTTTGAAAGTTGCTCACAAACATTAAAAATGAGACAACAAAGGCAGTACACAAAGGCGTTCGATGCCTTGCATCTCATCCAAAACATTGTGAGAAACTCAAAGACAAAGTAAATAAAAAAAATGATGAGAAGAGAAAATCTTTTTGGATTTTTCAAAAATAAGAAAATGAAAATCTTTTTGGATTTTTCTAAAAATGAAGAAATTACAAAAACGGTTTTAGAACGGGTTATACACTGATGTGTGCATAAGCCACTATTCATCAAATCACTTGGAAATCACTTTTGGAACCCATTTGAGATTGGGTCCAATGGTTTTTGAATTCTTGAAAGTCCAAATGTAAGTCTCATCGATTTGATGAATAGATGTTGCATTCCACGGAGAACTAAAACCCGGTGGTTTAGTTGAAAAGAGTTTTCGTGGAACCAACGGTGAAAAATCATTTGATTTCTTTGAAAAGCTTCCAATCTTGGTAGATTGAGTTGAAGAATGATTTTTCGAAGCAAAATCATTCACTTTTTGCACAACTGTTTTCACAGGTTTTGGTGCAAGATCAAAAAGTTCCGAAAAATGAATATTTGAATGATTTTGACTCAACTGACTTATCTTTTGAAATCGGTTTCCATTTAGATTTAGTCAATTGAGATTTTGCTTGAAAAATTTGTTCAGAATTATCCTCGAATGATAGAAAAGACACAAAAGTAGTTGTTCCATCAAAAATAGGTTTCTTAGAGTACTTCTTACCCTTTTGCAAGGAGTAATTAGTAAACTGAGGCACCTTTCTTTCAAAAGGTTTTGAAGATTTACCCGTGTAAACCCTCTTTGGAACATCAACTTTTGGTTTGGAAGAATTAGATTTTGGAAAACTTTTGGACACCTCACTCTTGTCACAAACACAATCAAGATCAGTCGGAGTTGATGACTCGGTAGTCTCAACAACATCACATTTAGTTTGCACAGAGGAATTCACAACTTCACAAATAGGACAATCAGGTTGAGTGCAAATTTCAACAACTTCTTTGGTTGTGTCAGAAGAGATAGAACAATGATTTTGACTTTGAAAAGATTTGGTTTGTGTTTGCAATTCAATCTCAAGGTCAGAAATTTTCTTGGTCAAAGATGTTTCGTTTGACTGAAGTTGCAAACACTTGTCTTCAAGACACTTGATTTGAGCACAAAAACTTGTTCTTTCTTCTTCAACTTTTCTCTCAAAAATGGTGGACTTATTTTGCAACTCATGGTTAAGCTTAGAAATCTTGTGTTGCAAAACAAGTTCTTTTGATTGATTGTCTAAAACAATTTTGTGGAGCTCTTTGGAAGAATTGTCCAACTCATTTGTTAATTTGAAAATCTTTGAATGCAAATGATCATTTTCTTTTTGAAGACTTTCCATGTTGGACAAAATGAATGTATAGAATTTGAGCTTTTTAATTTTGGATTTGAGTTGGTCAATTTCAAGTTGAAGACTTACCATAGTAGACAAATTGAGAGTATTACCAGACTTGAGCTCTTCGTTCTCATATTTGATTCGGTCAACTTCAGATTGAAGACTTTCCATGACAGACAAGCTGGAATTATCAGCAGTTTTGAGCTCGTTGTTCTCAAATTTGAATTGCTTAATTTTAAGTTGAAAACTCTGGTGTTCTCTCACAAACGTTTTAAAAATATTCACATCGACATTGTTTTCTTCAAAAACAACCACTGCACATTTAAGACTCTCATTTTCCTTCCTAAGAACTTTGTTTTTCTCGAAAAATTCTGAAAACTTTTGTAGCAATTGAATAACACACGCATGACCTTGAAGGCATGAACACTCTCGACTTTCATGAAGATGATAGGCCTCAATGCATGGTTTATACTTGAAAGTTTTGGTTGACATTTTGACTCAAAAACTTGATGATTAGTCCAAAAAAAAATTCTAGCCGTAAGTCCAATTAAAAAAAATTAGCCCACGAGATAGCAGATACCATAGCTGGAGTCATCGAAATAGTAATGCTCTTCCACCAGTCCCGAGAACCTTCTTTCAACATCCTACTAGCACACAACACTTTCTTATCCTCGGGACAATCACAAGCTTCAAAAACCATCTCAGTATCATCAAGCCATTCCATGCAAACTACTGCATTAAGTGTTCCATAGAATTTCTGAGCTCCACACTTCTGGAAACTTTCAAACTTGAATCGAGGGGCGTGAACATCATTAGGAGGAACCACATTAACATTAGCATGAGGAATAACAACATCATCGACCGGTGGCTCAGTGTGGTGAGAAGGCACAGAGTGACTGTTACCAGTTCCTTCTGCGTTAGCTGCCAACGCCTGATTCAACTGTTCTTGCGTTTGGGCCAACTGGGCCTGAAGAGTTAGCACAAGATTATACATCTCCGTCTGATTGGGAATCTGATCCACCACTACATCGTTAACTCTCGGAGGATTGCCAGGTGGTGGAAGCATCGGACCCAATGAGCCTGGTTGATTAACACGGCGGGGGTTCACACGATTCACATTAGCATTAGCAGCAGCATTAGCAGCATTAGAAGCACCTGCACCCGGATGGACAGGTGGAGTAACGCTAGCAGTAGCTCCGTCGCGTTGGATGTTGCGTTGCGAGTGTTAACCATTTTCCTTCAATAAAATGGTGGAGTCGATAAGCGCAAAATAAAACAAAAAGCTCGTTGAGATAAGGCTAAAACATATCATCGTAAAACATCTCGTAAGCCCTACTACACTCGCACTCATCCCAACCCATCCTACATCACATGTCATCTCTAGCTAAGGCATCCTACGAGTACCTAGCATGCACACCTTAAGTTTAAGTCCAAATCCTATGGGTAATAGGCCTTGGTTCACTTAAACCACTTCTCTGATACCAACTTGTAACACCCGTCGTTTAAAAATATGGGTTTTCAAAAACTTTTCACCTAACGGTGTTAAATTGCGGAAGTAAAGACTGTAAAAGTCAACCGATAAAAACATTTCGGTTTCTGCATTTATTTGGTGTTACTTGTCATATCAAACAATAGTTCAATGAAAACCCAACGGTTGCCCAACATAAAACAACCGTTCACACGTCTCTACATAAATTCGACATTAAATACGAAATGTAATGAATGTCTAAAGTAAGCATCGTCTAAGGGTAGCTAAGGCTCCTGCATTGCATCTACCCAAGCTCACACGTCCTGCACCTAGATTCCATCAAGCTAAACCTGAGGGAACAACCACATTAAGAACAAGTGTTAGCTATAAGAATAGCTAAGTAAGATAACACTTAATTAAAAGCATTTGTCCAATTAAAACAATCTTCATTAATAGACAAGTTTTATTAGGCACAACACACATCACACGTTCACACATATACTGCATTCAACTTCGTTTCAATTAGGATAATCATCCTAAATGTGCCTATCCTGCATTAGTTCCCACATTATCACACATATCTTCGTTATCTGCATTATTAGTTCACACATTGTCACACGTATCTTTGTTAACTGCATATAAGTGTGCCCTGCATCACACCCGACTGGATGATCAGTCAAAAGACTACTCATCTTACGTCGTTAAGGAATGGCAAGCCAATCCAAGAGTAATCCGTATGTGGAGGTTGGTCAAACCTCTCGTATTACTCGCCCTGCGTTATAAAGACCACGTTGCGAGGAGCCACCCAAGCAACAACTGCATCTACGCACTCGCCCGGCTAAGGCTAGTACGGGTTAAGCTTAACACTTTTCACTGCATCTGTTTTATGAGCTCAATTTCACACATATAGATTGGGTCCCTGCATTCCCAAACATTCACACACATATAGTCTGGGTAACACACATTCCTAGACATTCACACACTTTAACTTCATTACGTTTGGATCCTTAAACGTGCAAGTGACATAGCAACCTAGCAAGTCTAGTGAACTAGGTGTACAAGTCAAGCATGCATATCACACATCAACTTCATTTCTATATATATCATGCATATCAAGATACTTCATTAAACTACATCAACTGCATAGCTACATACTACATTAAGCAATCCTGCATTACACTACAATAGGTACTACATCTCAGGTCTCATGGTCAACTGCATAACCCATAATACCTCCCAAGTAACCCATATGCCCACATGCAATATAAAGATACCGAATGGAAGTGTTATGATTTGAAACCAGCTTTTAGTTGATCCCCCAGCGTGACAAAGTAGTGTATTTTACCTGGTTGTAGTACACGCGCACAAACAAGTAGCTAATACTGCTTATCAGTAATCTCCGACACCTATCGTTCATTAACATAGTATAATGTAAGCCCAACTAACAAGAGTGACCCAAAAAAAATTTGTCTACCAACTAACTAAGTCCAAATGACACAAAAAAACTTACAAGACTAAAATTAAAACACAAGTAAAAAAAAAAATCTAAAGGAAATATCACGTGAAAAACAAAAAAAATCCTCTTAATTGAAAACAAACTTGGAATATAAAACAGACAAATCACGTCAAACAGAATTTTGACACAACTGTAAGTAAAAAAAATTCAAAAACTAAAATGAAAGGGCCAATGATAAACTAAAGAACGTTAGCCTTTATTATGTGTAACACTTAATGTCAACTTTGTACCCTACACTCACGTGTCACAAAAAACAATTTGCTCAATTGAATTTAAAAAAAATTAATGGCAAATCATATGAACACACTAGACACCTATTTTTTTCACCCCATGCAACTGTTATCTGCTGAAAACACGCTATAGCACGCCTTTGTTTCTTTATCACAAAACATGCTTGATTTTTAAATATTGACCATTGACTGTAACACCCGTCGTTTAAAAATATGGGTTTTCAAAAACTTTTCACCTAACGGCGTTAAATTGCGGAAGTAAAGACTGTAAAAGTCAAAACCGATAAAAACATTTCGGTTTCTGCATTTATTTGGTGTTACATGCCATATCAAACAATAGTTCAAATGAAAACCCAACGGGTGCCCAACATAAAACAACCGTTCACACATCACTACATAAATTCGACATTAAATACGAAATGTAACGAATGGCTAAAGTAAGCATCGTCTAAGGGTAGCTAAGGCTCCTGCATTGCATCTACCCAAGCTCACACGTCCTGCATCTAGATTCCATCAAGCTAAACCTGAGGGAACAACCACATTAAAGAAGCAAGTGTTAGCTATAAGAATAGCTAAGTAAGATAACACTTAATTAAAAGCATTTGTCCAATTAAAACAATCTCATTATTAGACAAGTTTTATTAGGCACGACACACATCACACGTTCACACATATACTGCATTTCAACTTCGTTTCAATTAGGATAATCATCCTAAAGGTGCCTATCCTGCATTAGTTCCCACATTTCACACATATCTTCGTTATCTGCATTATTAGTTCACACATTGTCACACGTATCTTTGTTAACTGCATATAAGTGTGCCCTGCATCACACCCGACTGGATGATCAGTCAAAAGACTACTCATCTTACGTCGTTAAGGAATGGCAAGCCAATCCTTGAGTAATCCGTATGTGGAGGTTGGTCAAACCTCTCGTATTACTCGCCCTGCGTTATAAAGACCATGTTGCGAGGAGCCACCCAAGCAACAACTGCATCTACGCACTCGCCCGGCTAAGGCTAGTACGGGTTAAGCTTAACACTTTTCACTGCATCTGTTTTATGAGCTCAATTTCACACATATAGATTGGGTCCCTGCATTCCCAAACGTTCACACACATATAGTCTAGGTAACACACATTCCTAGACATTCACACACTTTAACTTCATTACGTTTGGATCCTTAAACGTGCGAGTGACATAGCAACCTAGCAAGTCTAGTGAACTAGGTGTACAAGTCAAGCATGCATATCACACATCAACTTCATTTCTATATATCATACATATCAAGATACTTCATTAAACTACATCAACTGCATAGCTACATACTACATTAAGCAATCCTGCATTACACTACAATAGGTACTACATCTCAGGTCTCATGGTCAACTGCATAACCCATAATACCTCCCAAGTAACCCATATGCCCACATGCAATAATAAGGTACCGAATGGAAGTGTTTATGATTTGAAACCAGCTTTTAGTTGATCCCCCAGCGTGACAAGTAGTGTATCTTACCTGGTTGTAGTACACGCGCACAAACAAGTAGCTAATAATGCTTATCAGTACTCCCCGACACCTATCGTACATTAACATATAAAGTATAAGTCATTTGGAATCTTAAACGGACTCTCGTACGAACTTAAGACTGACTACGTAAAATTCCAGAATTACACCTAACGAAGATAGCCTTCGTACGAACTTAAACTTCGTTCAATATACTTTACGAAAATAGCTTCTTTACGAATTTAACCAACGAATTTGGCTTCAAACGAATTTAAACAACGAATTTGGCTTCAAACGAACTTAACCAACGAATTTGGCTTCAAACGAACTTAACCAACGAATTTGGCTTCAAACGAACTTAACCAACGAAAATAGCATTAGGACGAACTTAACATAACTTACGAAGATAGTCATAAAACGAAGATTAACTTCGTTCGAACGCTGGTTCGACTGTTTTTCAAAAACGACTAAGTTCTTCGATTTTCCAGAAAACGATCCATCTAGGCTTCACCCAAAACATGTTTTCGACATAATTAAACATATTTTGATCATCAAGATCGACTTTAGACTCGTTTAACTCCGTTTAGCACGTTAATTGACCAAAACACCATCTAAGCCCTAATTACTTGCATAATCCCATCTTAATCAGATTTGTTTCATAAATAATCAACCCCTAAACCTGAAAATACAACCAACGATTCAATGATTACCTGCTTGCTAGATGGTTGATCGATTCCAACACCAAAACACCCAATTGTTAGACCCAAAAACTAGATTAATTGCTTTAGGATTCAAGAAAGGATTAATTGCTTTATTATTTACTAATGGCTGCATAATCAACCCTAATTACACCCATCAAAGTCTTAATCCCGTTTTTAGATTTCCACCTATGTCAAAATCAGTCCCTGGACTTCTAAACCCTTCATTATTGGTCACAAACTGCATTATTGACCATATACAACATTAGTCCTTCATTAAAAGGCACTACATAGCCTTTAAGCGACATTAATCACACTTTTATTCGTCATTAAAATTTAGGCTCTTTAAACCTAACTACTTTATCTACGTTAACCACACATAACTACATTCAAATATTAGGTAAAGAATTAACGACATCCCAATTTGACTTAACGGCATTAGTCAAACATTAAATAAAAGTTCGGGATGTTACAAATACCCAAGTCCTTTGTTCTTCAATCTTACCTTATACCATTCTGACACTCAATTGGAATCCCAATTGGACCATTACAAGTTGACAGCACATGGACTAAAAGACACACACTTCAAAGACACACGTTTTTGATTAAAATTTACCGCAAGCTGACAATATGCTTTAGTCTTCCAACATATACATCACGCGTATTGAATCTTGACAAAGAAAGTGACAGCACACTATCACGTGTATTCTTTTCTATACTTTTACTTCTCACCAAAAAAAACTTTACTCTTGACACTACCGTTTCTCTCTTTTTTTTTTATGTTACTGACAAACCCATTCATAAAACAAATTTTCAATGAAAACCACTCACAAAAATAAATCACAAACTTTGATCAACAATTCTATGATTATTTCACAAACAAATCAGTTGTTATCTTTTCTGTTGCTCTCTTTCTTCACCAAAATATATTCAATCACATAAGATTGAACAAGTACGAGACCCAAGTACACACCAGTACACCACACAGCCACTTCCAAGAAACAAGACCTTGAAAACCAAAAGTGCTATTTGCCGAGCTGGGAGCTCGGTAAATGAGGGTTTAAAAAAAAATTTCTTCAAGCTTCACTCAAATGATGGGAAAATGATGAAAACAGATTTTGAAAAATTTTGGTCTATTTGCCGAGATATAAGCTCGGCAAATGAGGTGTTCGGGTCGAGAATCGGTTAAGTGTAGGACAAATGGTCAATTTGTAGAGAATAGAGCTCTGCAAATGGGGTTTTGGAGAAATTTTGTCTAAGTATGACTCGAGTTGTAAAGAGTGCCGAGATATTATCTCTACAAATGAGGTTTTGATGAAAATTTGGTTAAGGAATGCTCGAATTGGGGATTTGTAGAGCAATTAGCTCGGCTTTTGAGTGATTCGACTGAAAAATACTAAGTGTTGCACGAGTTGTATTGAGTGCCGAGCTGGGAGCTCGGCAAATGGGTGTTTTGGAGTGACTTGGTTACAAGGTGTTTTGGTTGATCGGTTAGCTCGGCAAACACGGGTAAATGTTGCTGGTCGAAAACAGAAAGTCGAATTGTAAGAGTTGCAGAGCAACGAGCTCGGAAACTGGTTGAATTGGTGAGCTCGGCAACAGGATGTTTTCAGTTGAAAAATTACTAAGTCAACTCGGCAAACACGGGTTTTGGGAGGTCGGTTAGCTCGGTAAACACGAGGTGAACCTTCTTCGAACACGAGAAAACAAGTTCTGCAAATGATGGTTTCACTACTTAGAAAAATTTTGAACCTTTTCTTTGAAACTCTTTTCTTTTGAGACTTTTGACCGGAAAAAAAACTTTGACTTTTGAAGTAAAATTGAGCTCTGCAAATGATGTTTTTGTTTTGCAGAAAAAAACGGTGAACAGTGACCACGGCGGCCGGAATCTGCAAAAATCTCGCCGGAATACTTTAAACCTTGA
Organism: Erigeron breviscapus; assembly: GCA_034093135.1. Lineage (NCBI taxonomy): Eukaryota > Viridiplantae > Streptophyta > Magnoliopsida > Asterales > Asteraceae > Erigeron > Erigeron breviscapus. Next base: position 162,382,364 of record CM067169.1, on the reverse strand, counting down.
TTTCTCCTTCAATTCTTCGAATTAAGCCTCAAAACCACCACCAAAATACTCAGAATACAACCGCGAACAAACCCTGGGTGAAATAATTCTGAAATCAAGTTCGCCGGAAAACTCAACTTCTCGCCGGAAAAATCAACCGTCACCAAAAGTTCACCAAACGGAAAATTGAAAGTATGAATCTGTTCAGAATTTCACCGCGATCAAAACCTCGTGATTTTCAGCTCGATTCGATCAACGACGAAGATGAATTTGAAGAGAGAAGTTGATGAAAAATTTGTTGTTAATTTTCTTCTTTTCTGTAATTTTCCTTTTTGTTTTTCTTTTTAATATTAATGAAAATGAATTCTAAAGTAAATGATTCGATCACTGTTCCTATTCAATCACGTGAACTTTCACTGTAGCTTAGAAACAAAAATTTGAGTTTTTCTTATTACAGCTATTTGCCGAGCTCAACAATGAAACACACGAAATGAATGAAATTATGATCAGAAATTCGAAATTGAAACCAGACTTAGCAAATTGAACACTAATCCACTTCTAATCAATGATCATAATACTGAAACAGCATCAAAATCCGTGAAAAACCAGAAATTTTCAGATTCAAAAATTAAGCTCAAAATCTCTAAAATTTGAACAAAATCGGTTACGGATATGAATACGGATCGTTCGGATACACCGATTATGCTCTGATACCAATTGTTAGATATAGAATTGAGCTTAATTGAGTAACAATGGAGGAATGTGTGTGTTTAAGTGTGTGAGGAGGGAGGTTGAAGATGATAGGGAGGAGAGAGAGAATAAGTCAAATGTGTGTTAATTATGTTCAAAAGTTAGTTACAAATGAGAAGGCAAGGGGTTTATATATGCCTAATTACAATTATCACTTTGACCCCTTGCACTTTATCAACAATATAAAATGTAACTTTATTTACAATTTAACACCACTAAATTGTATTTCTAACAATCTCCCCCTTGGTGTTGCATTAATTTGATGCCTTATTCGGTTTGGAGTAAGTTGGCTTTAGGAATCCTTCGCCCGACTCGCATGAGTATTAGACTAGCTGACCATTCATTTCAGTATCTCATGGGGATTGCTGAAAACATTAGAGTCAAAGTGGGCCATATTGTTTTTCTTGTTGACTTCGTTATCCTCGAGATGGAGGAGGATGCACAGGTACCCCTTATTCTTGGACGCCCATTCCTTAATACCGCGGATGCTATCATCCGTGTGAAGGATAAGAAATTTCTTTGGGTGTGGGTACGGATAGAATTGTTTTTAATGTTGAGAAGTCTATCAAGCATTCATATTCTAATGATGAGTCTTGTTTCAGGATTGACGTCATTGATGATGTTTTAGACCGAGAGTTTCAGGAATTGATGGAGACCGATATTGGAGATGAGGAGACTGTTGATTTAGGGTCGGGAGATATATCTGATGATGATTTGTTTGCAGAGGTTATGGCGCTTAGCTTGGATGAGACACCTCCCGAGGTTGAGAGTTTTGAGGAGGTTGTTGCTGATGGAAGTTTGAGGGTACCGAATTCGGTTGATGTACCACCAACTGATTTGGAGCTTAAGTCCTTAGGACCGATCGATTCGCGATTCCTACGACTATGTAAGTGCGGAATCCAAACATAATCGTTATTGAGGTAATTGAATGAAACACATATATATGAACACGAAATCAATATGAACAGGAGATATAAATCTGATTCCTTTATCATTAGTCGAATGATTACAATGAATAAATCCGTTTACAATACATCTACGATGATTACGGATTACAATCAACGAGACGACTCTTGATAATCGAATAATATGGGCGGCATCTCGAGGTATAGATCTCTACCTCGAGAACCTAGTGAATGAAATCTGTTGCAACTAAAATCATTAACCTAAAACCGAAACCTAAGATCTCTATTTATAGGCTACAAAACGGGCTGGGCTTCAAAACTCGTGGGCTTCCAAACGTGCTACAGTAACACGTGTTTAGTCAAACTCGTGTTACTGTTCACACGAGTTTGTCCAAACTCGTGGTACTGTTCACACGAGTTTGTCCAAACTCGTGGTACTGTTCACACGAGTTTGTCCTGTTGTCTGGAAACTCTCTGTAAAGTAACAGCCCTTTAATTGAGATGCATCGGACACAAATTGTGCACCAAAACGTGCACTTACAGTCTCCCCCTTGACCGATGCACTCAATTCATTCACCGATAATCATTAGCAATCGAAAACCTGCAAAAGCAAACTCCCCCTTAACTAATGATACCGGGTCTTCTTTTGTTTAGACTCGATCTTCTGACACAACACTCTGATCTTCAAACTCCAAAATCTCTGTATCTCTGTGACAACCAACTAACCTAACACTTCTCATTGTAGTTCTCCCCCTCAACAGTAACCATCTCCGAATTAAACATATGCAATCTTCTTCCTGCTTGGAACTTTGCTCGATACATTCCTCGACTTGCTTAACCGGCATATAAT
>CM067169.1:162356489-162378880 GCA_034093135.1 Erigeron breviscapus | reverse complement strand
GAAAATCCGTGGGAAATCGTGGGAAAGTAAAATCCGTGGGAAATCGTGGGAAAGTAAAATCCGTGGGAAAATCCGTGGGAAACAGTGGGAAAGTAAAATCCGTGGGAAATTCATGGGAAACAACGTCCGTGGGAAATCGGTGGGAAAGTAAAATCCGTGGGAAATCGGTGGGAAAGTAAAATCCGTGGGAAATCGGTGGGAAAGTAAAATCCGTGGGAAATATTTCCCACGAATTTATGTTCGTGGTAAGATCGTGGGAAATATTTAGGTGGCCGTGGGAAAATCCGTGGGAAAACATTTCCCACGCCCCTTTTAATGGCGGACACAATCCGTGGGAAAACAACCCTTTCCCACGGATTTGGCCGTGGGAATACGCCAGTTTTCTAGTAGTGTTAGTTTTTTTAATTGTATATAGATTCAATTTTCTTATTAGACTTAGAATTAAACTCTAACTCTTGACTTATTAATACAAAAGACATTATAACCTTAATTGATTGATCGTTTTCTCATTAATAAATTGTCTCTTTTTATTTTCCAATTCTTCAAATCTTATTACTTATATTACTTATAATAAGTTATTAACATGAAGACTTCATTAGTTTGAGTTTACGATCCGAAATTACAAAACTATTTGCCGTCATCCACTATGCTTACACGTTCCGATTTTGATGTGATTCTAAAAATTTAAGGTAAATCCAAAACTCTAATTAAACATCTATTATGTTTATCATTACTGTTTATTATAATTTAGTTTCGATCATCGATTTACTTTAACCACAATTTATTTCATACTCACGAATCATGTATGAGGCATATTTGAATTTCTTTATGATACAATCTATATAGCTAACGTACATCGTACGAGTATTAGGACAAGTAAGTTTACATACCTAAACGTTAAATACAACCGACAGTTTGAATGAAAAAAAATTACATGATCTATCGAATATGACCAAATTGAATTGGTATTTTGTTTTCACACAAATAACCAAGATATATACACGTCCAAAATTACAGATATAAAAATTCAAAAGAACTATTTTTCTTTTTTATTTATTTATAAAAAGAGAAGTAGAGAACTGTTTATGATGTAACGGGGAAATGCACTATTTCCTCCTGTAATATAGACAAGGGCATGCCCTATTGCATATGATTGTGTTTATAGGCCACCATGCATCCTTCTTTTCTATTTAAATTTGGCATGCATGTGTGCCAATCATAACATACAAACCTTTTACCGTTCATGTTTCATAATTACCTTTTTCTTATATATTCGAAAATACAATGTTTATTTTTCGAAATCGTTTCTTTTGTATGATCATTAAGGTTTAATTAAAGTAGGTTGACAACCCCTACTCTAATTAGAAGACTAGAGTTCCCTGCTAAAGAATAAAGATTTAAAGTGGGAGCATTTAGAAATCACGCCTTGGGTAGCTATATCAGATTATCAGATGCACTAATCAGCTTTGGGTATTAGAAAGGCTTATAGACTCGTGACACACATGTAACATAGAGATGGAGGCCCAGAGTTGGAATGGCTTAGGGGAGAAGCCCGAAACTAGCAAGTTGATTTTGGATCATGAGTTTGCCAACGTTAACGATGACTCGAATAAAGAAATATTGACAAGCTTAAATTGATACTTGTTGTTTGATGAATGAATGATCATGAATTGATAAGAAAAACTTAAATGAATTACGTTCATAGATTACAAATTTAAATTAAATTCTAACTTTTGAGTTGATTTATCTAATCTAATCTTTCTTAGCATACAAAGTGTAACGTTGTTAAAATCTTTTATTTTCTTAAAATCATGAACCATGATAGCACGAAAGGGCAAAAAAGATGTTTTATACTCTGTTAAAATATATGTGTCTTTAGTGTCAAACTTATAAGTTCAAGGTTTAAACTTGTATAATCAAAATTCCTTTGTCTAGGGTCTGTTCTGTCTTTTCTTATTCTGCAGGGACTCCTTATGACAACTCTCAAATCTATTGCCTATATATATATGGTGCTCCTGCTGTCTTGAAGGATAAGAGTGTGTGTGAGTCGATTAGGTTTTATTGTTAGGGTTTTCATATACTATCATATATATTCGTCTGTATCTATATAAAATTGGTGAGTATTTTTTCTGTTTTGATGTCTTGATGTATTTAGGATCACACACGTTTTGTGGATGATCCCAGTCCTTTAGAATCGCACACAGTTGTGGACGATTCAATCATAGTGTCTGTATTTCTGTCTGTGTTTTGATTAATGAAAGTCCGAGTTGTTTCTGTCTAAATCAAGTGCGTTTATATATTTGTACATGGTATCAGAGCCTGGTTGTTGATTAACGCATTCGATTGTGTTAGGGTTTCGTCGGATCTAGGGTTTCTGACTTGGGTTTCGTCGGATCTAGGGTTTCTGACTTGGAAATCTCAGATTTGGGGATCGTGGTTGTTTCGTGTTGCTGCTCAAAGGTTTTGTTGATTTAGGGTTTCTTTCTTGAAAACCCTAATTCTGTTTGTCTGCTTCCGCCTGAATTGATTATTTTTAATCAATTCTTTGTAAGTCTTCTTATTCTCTTTAACAACTGGTGGATTGCCGTGTTTTGCACATAGGGTTTTACGGCTGCCTTGACCTACTTCTTTAGAAGCAAGGAATCCTGGTAGTAGTTCTACTCAATGATTGTGTGAACACTTGTGTGGTCTACAAAACTCCAGTTGTTTCTTCTTAATTACTTGTCTTATCTGTTTATTCTGTTATTTTTTTATTGTTTGTGTGTTTCATTGGTTTATTGATTGCAATATGGGTGATACTAATCTGATTAGTAATCTTGATATTAGTAATCCTTTGCATCTGCATGCTAATGATACTCTTGGAACACCCTTAATTTCTTTCAAATTGATTGGTACTGAGAATTATAGGGTCTGGGCTAGTGCTATGAAATTGGCTTTACAAACTAAAAACAAGTTGGGTTTTATTAATGGTACTGTGGTTAAAACTGCTTATGCTAATAGTACTGTGTTGTCTCAACAGTGGGATAGATGTAATGCAGTTGTTTTGTCTTGGATTTTAGGAACTATTTCTCAGGATTTGTATTTGTCTTCTGTGTTTTATGATAATGCTTCTGAAGTTTGGACTGAATTAAGTGAGACATATGATAAAACTGAATGATAAAGTGATTCTGTATGATGTTTTGGTTGTTCCTGACTACTGTGTTAGTTTACTTTCTGTGCATAAAATGATAAGAGATAATAAGTTGTTTGTTGGATTTGATGAGGAAAAATGCTATGTTCAGGATTTGAAAAAGGAGACTCTGTTGGGGACTGGTAGTGAAAAGGGTGGACTTTATATATTTGATAATGATTCTAGTAGTTTTGGTAAGTGTAATAACTCTGTGATTGCTTGTTCTTACAATGTGTCTAAGTCCCTTTGGCACAGCAGGCTTGGTCACCCTGCTGATCCAGTTCTTGCTGTTTTAAAACATGACCTTAAATTAGAAAACAACATTAATATTTCACCTTGTGAAATCTGTCATAAAGCAAAGCAAACAAGAGAACCTTTTCCATTAAGTGAACATAAAACTTTTATAATTGGTGAGCTCATTCATATGGATTTATGGGGTCCTTATAGAGTGATAAGCAGAGATGGTTTTAGATATTTTTTGACTATTGTTGATGATTTTACAAGAGCTGTTTGGGTGTATTTGATTAAAACCAAAGATGAAGTTTTTGATATGATTGTGTCTTTCATTAATCTTGTTCAAAATCAGTTCAGTGTAACTGTTAAGGTTGTTAGAACTGATAATGGGACTGAATTTACTAATAACAAATTAAATTCTTTCCTTGATACTAAGGGCATTGTTCACCAGACTACTGTGGCTTATACTCCACAGCAGAATGGTATTGTGGAAAGAAAGCATAGACATTTGCTTAATATTGCTAGGAGTCTTATGTTTCAGGGAGGATTCCCTCTGAATTTCTGGTCTGAATGTATTTTAACTGCAACTTATCTTGTGAACAGGTTACCTTCTTCAGTTTTGAAAGGCAAATCTCCTTATGAACTTGTTTATAATAAGAAACCTAGTCTTTCCCACTTAAGAAACTTTGGCTGTCTGTGTTTTTCAACTGTCTTAAATAATTCTGATAAGTTCACTCCAAGGAGTGAAAAGTGTGTTTTAATTGGTTTTTCTAGTATTAAAAAAGCATACAAACTTTTTGGTCTTGAATCTAAATCTGTTTTCTTTTCTAGGGATGTTAAGTTCTATGAAACTATATATCCTTTTAAAATGAAAAACTCTGTCTCAAATTCTGAAAATTTGTCTGGAATAAAACTGTCTTCTGAAATTGAACAATTAAACTTTTTTAATACTGATAGTCAAAGTGTGTGACAACCGCCAAAATTTCAGGTTGATTATTTTACTATTATGTGTACTATTTAAATTTTTGTTGATCAAACAATATGAACAAACATGTTATGGCATAATAAACTGAACAAATATATTTTTGATAAATTATGAATAATTATTGCCAAGAACTCAAATAGTTATTTGAATAGTAATCGTACTTATGAATAGTACCGTATTTTTGAATAGTAACCGTATACATGAATAGTACCGTATCAATGAATAGTAACCGTATCCAGAAAATCATATTTTTGAATAGTAACCGTATACATGAATAGTACCGTATTTTTGAATAGTAACCGTATACATGAATAGTACCGTATCAATGAATAGTACAGTATCCAGAAATCGTATTTATGAAAAGTGACCGTGAATAGTTATTTTTGAATAGTAACCGTATACATGAATAGTACCGTATTTTTGAATAGTAACCGTATACATGAATAGTACCGTATCAATGAATAGTAACCGTATCCAGAAATCGTATTTATGAATAGTGACCGTGAATAGTTACTATGAATAGTAATGGTAAATAGTAAAGGTAAAAAGTAAATTGTAAATAGTAAAGGTAAAAAGCATATTCCAAGAATATGCCAAGGCATATTCCAAGAATATGCCAAGGCATATTCCAAAGCATATTCTAAAATTATTTTCTATAAATAGCGACCTCAGTTTAATTATAAAACTCGTACCATCTTATATTCACTTCTAAATATTCTCTCTTATAATCACACAAGACTAAGTACGTCAGTGATCTTTCTTCTACAACACTAAGGTGAGTTTCCATATTCCCCTTTTTAATTCTTTTATATGATTTATTTCAGGGACTGAGATACATGCATAATAATTATTTTATGTTATATATATACGAAACTTTGAAGAACAATTGCAAAACTATATGATATATAATATACTATGTGAGTTTTCATAATCCCCTTTTCAAACTCTTTTATATATTGGGGCTGAGATACATGAAAATAAAACTGTTTGTTATACTTATATATATATTTACAAAATTATATAGATTATATGTATTTTGTAACTCTGCTTTATTTATTTTACCTTCGGGGTAAAATACAAACTCTTTACTGTTATAATGAACACAAGTACTTCAGATTTGTATATATGGTTGATTCTAAGTTGCTCTGTTCACTCAAAGTCCTCACTATCATGAACGATTAATTATGGTAACATAAACGTGGGTATATTGAATAGTACTATTGGGGTAGGCACCCCCATTCGTGTTGGTCATACCAACTGTATACAGATGCTTTATATTTGGAAAGCTTAGGGTACCCTGAACAAGGTACTCTCCGGAGGCAAACAAACACACACTTGTCTAGTTTCGGTTCATGAGCTTAGAACTTGTTATATACAGTATCTACTCTTTTATTCTATTTGATCCATTGTGTGATCAAATAGTTACTTTAAATCTTGTGGTTCATACTCTGTATTTTGATTAAAAACATATGATACTCTTTGCTGATATTGTATCATCACTACTGAACAAATGATATTTTGAGAAACTATATTTTCTATATGAAAAACTTATGGAACTCACCAACTTTATGTTGACGTATTTTAGCATGTATTCTCAGGTAACTAGATGATACTCTGTGCATGGGACCACTATCCGCTGCATACAACATGATGAACCATGGACCACCCTCAGACTTTAGGACTGACTCATCAATTGGCTAAAGTCTCAGGCTACTATTTAATATTGTTTAATATTAAATAAATGTTTTCAAGAATAATATCTTTCATAAATTTGTAATATAAATTTGTGAACAATGTTTATATAAATGTATTTTAAAACGACAACGTTTTGTGTCGTTCAGTATATCTTGTGTTGTGAATCCATGTAAGTCATACTCCGTCTAGGGCGGGTGTGACAGATTGGTATCAAAGCCCAAGTTATAGTGAACTAGGTAGCAAATTGATGGACCTAGACTATAACCCCATATAGAACAACACCCACATACATGCATAATTTTATGAATAATCCCTACTTGATTGTATATGTTTAGAATATATAATTTAATGTATATTATATATATATATATATATATAAATATATAACAACAGAATAATGTCGATTAATTCTGGAATACTTATTATGGTATATAAACAAGGGCATAGTTATATACCTAACTATCCTAATTCATATAATTACTATTCACCATCTGTGAATTATTTCGTATTTTCAAATTGTTTGATTTATGGATATAATATATCCTTGATACGCTTTTAACCGCACAATGTTTCCGAAAGTGATTGCACCTTGGGCCTCTTAGGCTTATACCGGAGGAATGGAAGGTAGTTCGCGAAAAGTTTGCATAAGCAATCACTAAGCAACTTAATTCGCCCCGGTATTCTTCACGACCCAAGGCCAACTCTAACACAACTTGGAAATAAAATGCTGGTTTTTCCTGCCATTTAAGGTATCTCTTCAATTGTAATCAATACCAAGATCAGCCAATGGAGGAGACCAATCACGTTGGAGAAGAAGCTGATAACGCACTTGTCCCTGGACCAAACACTACTGTCACCACTAATGCTTTTACTAGCACTACGCCTATTTTTATTTTTTCAAATCCATCTGGGGAAGGCGCTTCAAGCTCATCTCGATCTATAATACGAAGGATCCGACGTGCTCAACTTACTCATCCTGAACCACCCGCTCAGCGGCTGCAGAGATCTATTAATGCTATACCAAGATTCCTGGCGGAATGGAGATTTGAAGAAGGACTCCTTAACTCTAACCAGTTCAGAAGAGCCAACGGTCCAACCAATGTTCCTGCATTAACCATGGAGCCTTTGCATGACACTGTCCCTACACTGGTTCTACGCATAGTCCGAGCAGAAAGATGTATCACGGAGTTAAGGGAAAGAACAAATATATTGCGGAGGAAGGTGGAAAATCAAGATAATATGATAGTTGCATTGGAAGGAGAGATGGAGGAAGCTCACTTCAGGATACATGGTCTTGAAGACACCGTGTTGGAACTACAAGAGAAGATAACAAGATTTGAAGCTATGTTTGAGGCTATATCGAGAGCCACTACTATAACCCCATCTACTCTGTCACAGTAGATATTGTCTAGTTACTTGCTATTTACGGCGTATATGTCGGGAAATGTAATTTTAGATAAAATAATAGATTCTTGAGATGTTTATATCTCAAAGTTTGTTATCCATTAAATCTACTATCTTTATCTTGATTTACATTTCTTTTAGTCATAACTATTGAATTGTGGTTATAGTATGATGTGGTAGTATCTCATCAATTTCTTTATTTATATTTAAGGATCCGGCCGTCAAAAGAAGTACCAGAAATGAACGCAACAGATATTTGTAGAATTGTAGCAGAAAGTATAGCAGTAGCTTTTGCAACTCAAGCCCGCAAACAATAATCATGACAATAATGGTACACCTAGAGGTTGTACTTACAGAGAATTTCAACAATGTAAACCCATTATATACAATGGTACTGAAGGAGCAATTGCACTCATCCGATGGTTCGAGAAGCTGGAGTCCATATTTCGTGTTAGTAACTGCGCTGAAGATAGTCGAGTAAAATATGCTACCTGCACACTACAAGATCAAGCTCTTACATGGTGGAATGAGTACGCCACTACAGTAGGAATTGATGCAGCTTATGAAATGTCATGGGAAGATTTAAAGGAACGTATGAAAGCCAAGTATTGCCCGAGGAGCGAAATTCAGAAAATGGAGGTAGAATTTCATAATTTGAAGACGAAGGGATACGAAGTATCTGAATACACCAACCGCTTTCATGAGTTGGCACTTCTTTGCCCAACCATGGTTACACCTGATTATAAGAAGATTGAGCAGTACATTTCTGGACTTCCACCAAAGATTCAAGATTTGATCACTACTACCAAAACCACTGACATCGAACATGCGGTTCGGTTGGCAAACAGTTTGGCTGACAAAGCAAAACTTCGTGCTAATACAGAAGGAAAGTCTGGTGATCAAAAAGGGTTCAATAAGAAAAGGAGATGAGGAAGATAACTTTGGGAAGAATCAAGGGGATCAACAGACAAAGAGACCTGCTCAGACCTCAGGACCATCATCAAATAATGGTTATATAGGAACCAGGCCATATTGCAATAGGTGTACTTTACATCACACCGGTCCTTGCACAGTACAATGCAATAATTGCAAGAAAATTGGTCATTTGGCCAAGAACTGTAGAATCCCTAATCCAACTGTCAACAATGGAACAAAAATAAGATGTTATGAGTGTGGTGAAGAAGGACATTTCAGGAATAAATGTCCAAAGCTGAGAAACAACAACAACAACAACAACAACAACAACAACAACAACAACAACAACAACAACAACAACAACAACAACAACAACAACAATGCTCGAGGAAGGGCATTCATGATCAATGCGGGAGAAGCCCGCCAAGACCCAAACATCGTCACGGGTATGTTTCATCTGAATAATCATTGTGTCTCTGCTTTATTTGATCCTGGTGCCGATAGAAGTTTTGTGTCAAATAAAATTATTCACTTGCTTTCAATTATACCTACCCCATTAGATGCTAAGTATTCTGTAGAATTAGCAAATGGTAAAATGATCGAAGTCGAAAGCATAATCCAAGGTTGTACCTTAGAATTAGCAAAAGAATTATTTCCTATAGATCTAATACCATTCGAAATAGGAAGCTTTGATATTATCATTGGTATGGACTGGTTGTCTAAAAATCAAGCAGAAATAGTCTGTCACGAAAAAGTTGTTCGAATTCCAATTGCAAATGGTGAGAAGTTGATTATCCAAGGCGATAAGAATGGAGTACGATGTAACATCCCCCCCTCCCTCTCCCCCTTCTTTTCCCTCTACTGTCTCGTCACTCCGTCCCCCCATTACCCCCCCCCCCCCGCCCCCTCCTCCTTACTTCCTCATCCTTCACGCCCTTCCTCCCCCATCCCCTTACCCTTCCCGCCGCCCCTTTCCCCGCTACTACCCATCCCTTCTACTGCCCCGTTATATAATACTACGGTTTTAGATCCTGCCTACCCCGTCCCATGATCCTCCCCTTCACTCCACTTCTCCCTATTTCGTTTGACCCCCCCTGCTCCCCCCCCCTCGCCTCCCTATCCCCCCCCCATCTACACCCCCCCGCTCTCCCTTCCCCTCGATTTTCCCTCTCCCCCCCCCCCTTGTTCACTCCCACCCCGCAGTCTCTCCCCCACCCCCCCTCTCACATCGCGTTCCACCGGTCCACCCCATCCCCCTAGTCCGCAACCCTTCACTTTTCCTCCCCCCCATCATATTCCCCCCCCCGCTGCCCCCCTCCTCCTTCCGTCCGACTCTCCCACTCATCTCCCCTCCCTTTCGACATCGTGGGCTTCTCCTCTCTCTGCTTCCTCCACGCGTTCACTTTCCCGTTCTACTCCTCCAATGTCCCTTCTCCGTCGTATCCTCTCATACCCTCCCCCCCGCCCACCCCCCCACTCCCCTCCCCCCTTCCCCTATCGTCCACTACCATTCACCCCCCCTCTCCAGCCCCCCCCCATGCTCTTTCCTCTCCTCTCCCCCCCCCCCCTCCACGACCCCAAACACCCCCACCTTCCCTCTCACCTACACACCCCTTCACTCCCACCCACCCGCTTCCCACCTCATCGACTTCCTTCTTCTTCACACGCCCTACCCCATACCTACTTCCACTCCCCCTTCTGCACCATCCCCATACCCCCACACCCACCCTAATTCCAGTATCCCCCACTTATCCTCTCCCACACCCAGCCTCACCTCCTTTACACCCTCCCTCCATCCTTCCCTCCCTGACAACCATCCATTTCCTCCCCTCTGCCCGCGTCTACCGTCAACTCTATTTCTTTAATACTTTTTTACATCTCCCTCCCTCTCGCCCCGCTTCCCCCTCCCGCCCCCGGTCTTCTCTTACCCGCTCCCACCGCTCCCTTCCCCTACCCCCCAAATCACCACATAGCCCCCTTCTTCCTCACCGATCCTCCCCTCTTCCCTCCGTGTCTTCCTCTACCCCTTCCATCTAGCAGCTCAATTCCCTATCCCACGCCCCCTCTACCCTCCTAATTTCCCCTCCCCCTGTTACCCTACTTCCCTCCCCCCCTCTCCCCCAATACCTCTCTCTTCCCTCCTCTCCACGTCTATCTTGTCTTCTTTTTCCCCCAGCCCCCCTCTCCACGTTCCTTACTCCTTTCCCTATCCCACTCCCACGCTCTCGCATCCTCCTCGACCGCCCCCCCAACATCCCATACCATCCCCGTCATCCTCCTTCTCCTTTTCTCCCTTCCGCCCCCCCCCCCCACCTCTCAACACCTCTGTTCCTCCCCATCCCGTGCCTATGCCATCCTTGCCCTTTCTCCCCCCCCTCCACCCTCCTATCCCTTACTGCCCCCCGATAAGTACGATGTAACATTATATCTTGCATGAAGACTCAGAAGTATCTCAGAAAGGGATACCAGGCAATCCTAGCCCATATATCGGAGAAAAAGACTCCGGAGAAACGGCTTGAAGACATACCCATCGTACGAGAATTTCCAGAAGTCTTTCCTGAAGACTTGCCTGGTCTTCCACCAATCCGGCAGGTGGAATTCAAAATAGACTTAGTACCTGGTGCTGCACCAGTGGCACGAGCACCATATCGATTCGCTCCTTCCGAAATGAAAGAACTTGCAAGTCAATTGCAAGAACTTTTAGAGAAAGGATTCATTCGACCGAGTTCCTCACCTTGGGGAGCTCCAGTCTTGTTCGTTAAGAAGAAAGACGGATCTTTTCGCATGTGTATAGACTATAGGGAGTTGAATAAGTTGACGGTTAAAAACCGGTACCCACTTCCTAGGATCGATGACCTGTTTGATCAATTACAAGGGTCGAGTTGCTACTCAAAAATCGATCTTAGATCCGGTTACCATCAGCTTAGAGTTTCAGAAGAAGACATTCCGAAGACAGCGTTTAGAACACGCTATGGCCATTACGAACCCGCTAGCGGAGTATGACTTACATGGATTCACAACACAAGATATACTGAACGACACAAAACGTTGTCGTTTTAAAATACATTTATATAAACCATTGTTCACAAATTTATATTACAAATTTATGAAAGATATTATTCTTGAAAACATTTTAATATTAAACAATATTAAATAGTAGCCTGAGACTTTAGCCAATTGATGAGTCAGTCCTAAAGTCTGAGGGTACTATTTAATATTGTTTAATATTAAAATGTTTTCAAGAATAATATCTTTCATAAATTTGTAATATAAATTTGTGAACAATGGTTTATATAAATGTATTTTAAAACGACAACGTTTTGTGTCGTTCAGTATATCTTGTGTTGTGAATCCATGTAAGTCATACCCCGTCTAGGGCGGGTGTGACAGATTGGTATCAGAGCCCAAGTTATAGTGAACTAGGTAGCAAATTGATGGACCTAGACTATAACCCCATATAGAACAACACCCACATACATGCATAATTTTATGAATAATCCCTACTTGATTATATATGTTTAGAATATATAATTTAATGTATATTATATATATATATATATATATATATATATATATATATATATATATATATATATATATAGTAAAAGTAAACGAGAAAATCGTAAAACTTTTATTAAATCATTTTAAATACTTATTATGGTATATAAACAAGGGCATAGTTATATACCTAACTATCCTAATTCATATAATTACTATTCACCATCTGTGAATTATTTCGTATTTTCAAATTGTTTGATTTATGGATAGAATATATCCTTGATACGCTTTTAACCGCACAATGTTTCCGAAAGTGATTGCACCTTGGGCCTCTTTGGCTTATACCGGAGGAATGGAAGGTAGTTCGCGAAAAATTTGCATAAGCATCACTAAGCAACTTAATTCGCCCCGGTATTCTTCACGACCCAAGGCCAACCCTAACACAACTTGGAAATAAAATGCTGGTTTTTCCTGCCATTTAAGGTATCTCTTCAATTGTAATCAATACCAAGATCAGCCAATGGAGGAGACCAATCACGTTGGAGAAGAAGCTGATAACGCACTTGTCCCTGGACCAAACACTACTGTCACCACTAATGCTTTTACTAGCACTACGCCTACTTTTACTTTTTCAAATCCATCTGGGGAAGGCGCTTCAAGCTCATCTCGATCTATAATACGAAGGATCCGACGTGCTCAACTTACTCATCCTGAACCACCCGCTCAGCGGCTGCAGAGATCTATTAATGCTATACCAAGATCCCTGGCGGAATGGAGATTTAAAGGACTCCTTAACTCTGACCAGTTCAGAAGAGCCAACGGTCCAACCAATGTTCCTGCATTAACCATGGAACCTTTGCATGACACTGTCCCTACACTGGTTCTACGCATAGTCCGAGCAGAAAGATGTATCACGGAGTTAAGGGAAAGAACAAATATACTGCGGAGGAAGGTGGAAAATCAAAACAATATGATAGTTGCACTGGAAGGTGAGATGGAGGAAGCTCACTTCAGAATTCATGGTCTTGAAGACACCGTGTTGGAACTACAAGAGAAGATAACAAGATTTGAAGCTATGTTTGAGGCTATATCGAGAGCCACTACTATAACCCCATCTACTCTGTCACAGTAGATATTGTCTAGTTACTTACTATTTACGGCGTATATGTCGGGAAATGTAATTTTAGATAAAATAATGGATTCTTGAGATGTTTATATCTCAAAGATTGTTATCCATTAAATCTACTATCTTTATCTTGATTTACACTTCTTTTAGTCATAACTATTGAATTGTGGTTATAGTATGATGTGGTAGTATCTCATCAATTTCTTTATTTATATTTAAGGATCCGACCGTCAAAAGAAGTACCAGAAATGAACGCAACAGATATTGCTAGAATTGTAGCAGAAAGTATAGCAGTAGCTTTTGCAACTCAAGCCACAAACGGAAAAATAATCATGTCAATAATGGTACACCTAGAGGTTGTACTTACAGAGAATTTCAACAATGTAAACCCATTATATACAATGGTACTGAAGGAGCAATTGCACTCATCCGATGGTTCGAGAAGCTGGAGTCCATATTTCGTGTTAGTAACTGCGCTGAAGATAGTCGAGTAAAATATGCTACCTGCACACTACAAGATCAAGCTCTTACCTGGTGGAATGAGTACGCCACTACAGTAGGAATTGATGCAGCTTATGCAATGTCATGGGAAGATTTGAAGGAATGTATGAAAGCCAAGTATTGCCCGAGGAGCGAAATTCAGAAAATGGAGGTAGAATTTCATAATTTGAAGACGAAGGGATACGCAGTATCTGAATACACCAACCGCTTTCATGAGTTGGCACTTCTTTGCCCAACCATGGTTACACCCGATTATAAGAAGATTGAGCAGTACATTTCTGGACTTCCACCAAAGATTCAGGATTTGATCACTGCTACCGAAACCACCAGACATCGAACATGCGGTTCGGTTGGCAAACAGTTTGGCTGACAAAGCAAAACTTCGTGCAAATACAGAAGGAAAGTCTGGTGATCAAAAAGGGTTCAATAAGAAAAGGAGATGGGAAGATAACTTTGGGAAGAATCAAGGGGATCAACAGACAAAGAGACCTGCTCAGACCTCAAGACCATCATCAAATAATGGTTATATAGGAACCAGGCCATATTGCAATAGGTGTACTTTACATCACACCGGTCCTTGCACAATACAATGCAATAATTGCAAGAAAATTGGTCATCTGGCCAAGAACTGTAGAATCCCTAATCCAACTGTCAACAATGGAACAAAAATAAGATGTTATGAGTGTGGTGAAGAAGGACATTTCAGGAATAAATGTCCAAAGCTGAGAAACAACAACAACAACGAAAACAACAACAATAACAACCACAACAACAACAATCGAAACAACAACAACAACCACAACAATAACAATCGAAACAAACAACAACAACCACAACAACAACAACAACAATGCTCGAGGAAGGGCATTCATGATCAATGCGGGAGAAGCTCGCCAAGACCCAAACATCGTCACGGGTATGTTTCATCTGAATAATCATTGTGTCTCTGCTTTATTTGATCCTGGTGCCGATAGAAGTTTTGTGTCAAATAAAATTATTCATCTGCTTTCAATTATACCTACCCATTAGATGCTAAGTATTCTGTAGAATTAGCAAATGGTAAAATGATCGAAGTCGAAAGCATAATCCAAGGTTGTACCTTAGAATTAGCAAAAGAATTATTTGCTATAGATCTAATACCATTCGAAATAGGAAGCTTTGATATTATCATTGGTATGGACTGGTTGTCTAAAAATCAAGCAGAAATAGTCTGTCACGAAAAAGTTGTTCGAATTCCAATTGCAAACGGTGAGAAGTTGATTATCCAAGGCGATAAGAATGGAGTACGATGTAACATTATATCTTGCATGAAGACTCAGAAGTATCTCAGAAAGGGATACCAGGCAATCCTAGCCCATATATCGGAGAAAAAGACTCTGGAGAAACGGCTTGAAGACATACCCATCGTACGAGATTTTCCAGAAGTCTTTCCTGAAGACTTGCCTGGTCTTCCACCAATCCGGCAGGGGGAATTCAAAATAGACTTAGTACCTGGTGCTGCACCAGTGGCACGAGCACCATATCGA
Source organism: Erigeron breviscapus (assembly GCA_034093135.1). NCBI lineage: Eukaryota > Viridiplantae > Streptophyta > Magnoliopsida > Asterales > Asteraceae > Erigeron > Erigeron breviscapus. The sequence continues at coordinate 162,363,827 of CM067169.1, read as the reverse complement.
TTAGCTCCTTCCGAAATGAAAGAACTTGCAAGTCAATTGCAAGAACTTTTTGAGAAAGGATTCATTCGACCGAGTTCCTCACCTTGGGGAGCTCCAGTCTTGTTCGTCAAGAAGAAAGACGGATCTTTTCGCATGTGTATAGACTATAGGGAGTTGAATAAGTTGACGGTTAAAAACCGGTACCCACTTCCTAGGATCGATGACCTGTTTGATCAATTACAAGGGTCGAGTTGCTACTCAAAAATCGATCTTAGATCCGGTTACCATCAGCTTAGAGTTTCAGAAGAAGACATTCCGAAGACAGCGTTTAGAACACGCTATGGCCATTACGAGTTTGAAGTGATGCCATTTGGTTTGACGAATGCACCCGCAGTTTTTATGGACCTCATGAACCGTGTGTGCAAACCATATTTAGATAAGTTTGTTATCGTATTCATAGATGACATTCTAATCTATTCTAAAACAAAGAAGAGCACGAGGTACATCTGAAGAAAATTTTGGAACTACTCAAGAAGGAAGAATTGTACGCAAAGTTTTCAAAATGCGAATTCTGGATTCGTACAGTACAATTCTTAGGCCATGTCATTGATAGTCAAGGAATTCATGTAGATCCTGCCAAGATCGTGGCTATTAAGAACTGGGAAGCACCGAAAACACCAACAGAAATATGACAATTTTTAGGTCTTGCTGGCTATTATAGAAGATTCATCGAGAATTTTTCTAAGATAGCCCAACCTTTAACGTCGTTGACTCAAAAAGACAAGAAGTTTGCCTGGGAAGATAAACAAGAAAAAGCATTTCAACTGTTGAAGGAGAAGCTTTGTAGTGCTCCGATTTTGTCACTACCCGAAGGAACGGAAAATTTTGTGGTCTATTGCGACGCATCTCATCAAGGATTGGGATGTGTGCTGATGAAGAAAGATAAGGTGATAGCCTATGCCTCTCGACAACTTAAGGTGCACGAGAAGAACTACACGACTCATGATCTTGAACTAGGAGCTGTAATATTCGCTCTAAAGATTTTGAGACACTATTTATATGGTACAAAGTGTACTATATTCACCGACCATAAAAGTCTCCAACATATTTTTGACCAGAAAGATTTGAACATGAGGCAACGTAGATGGGTAGATTTGCTCAGTGATTACGATTGTGAAATTCGTTATCATCCGGGCAAAGCAAACATTGTAGCAGATGCTTTAAGTCGTAAAGAAAGAGTAAAGCCACTTCGAGTAATACGAGCTTTAAGTATGACCATTCATACTCATCTTACTTCCCAAATTCGTGAAGCTCAACTTGAAGCATTAAAGAAAGACAATCTCAAAGAAGAAGCTTTGAGGGGAATGGAAGAGCAATTTGAAGTTAGACCCGATGGAACCCGGTATTTTTCTAACCGGATTTGGCTACCAAGCTATGGAGATTTAAGAAACTTGGTGATGAATGAATCACACAAGTCAAGATATTCGATACATCCTGGATCAGATAAGATGTATCATGGACTAAAAGAATTATACTGGTGGCCTAACATGAAAGCTGACATAGCCACCTATGTTAGCAAATGTCTAACATGCTCAAAGGTGAAGGCAGAGCATCAAAAGCCATCTGGATTGCTACAACAACCAGAGATTCCCCAGTGGAAGTGGGAATGTATAGCCATGGACTTTATCACAAAGTTACCAAAGACTGCTAATGGTTGTGATACGATATGGGTAATTGTAGACCGACTCACTAAGTCTGCACATTTCTTGCCCATAAAAGAGACTGATAAAACGAGCAAGCTGGCTAGATTGTACATAAAGGAAGTAGTATCACGGCATGGAATACCTATTTCGATTATTTCTGATAGGGATAGTCATTTTACTTCCAGATTTTGGCAGACTCTACAGAGAGCCCTAGGTACACGGTTAGATATGAGCACTGCATACCACCCGCAGACCGATGGTCAAAGTGAAAGGACCATTCAAACGCTTGAAGACATGTTGCGCGCTTGCATCGTTGATTTTGGGAATGGTTGGGAAAAACACTTGCCTTTGTGTGAGTTCTCATACAACAACAGTTACCACACTAGTATCAAGGCTGCACCATTTGAGGCACTGTATGGGAGAAAATGTCGTTCACCCATCTGTTGGGTTGAATTAGGTGACAAAGTTCCAGTAAAGCAAAACAGTCCAGTTACAGGCCCTGAACTCATTCATGAGACTACTGAGAAGATTGTACAAATACAAAACCGATTAAAGGCAGCACGAGATCGTCAAAAGAACTATGCTGATGTAAGAAGGAAGCCTTTGGAATTTCAAGAAGGAGACAAGGTTATGCTGAAAGTATCTCCTTGGAAAGGAGCCATCCGTTTTGGAAAAAGAGGTAAGCTAAACCCGAGCTATATTGGACCTTTTGAAATAATAGAAAGAATTGGTCCGGTAGCTTATAGACTTAGACTACCACAAGAACTTAGTCGTATACATGATGTGTTTCACGTCTCAAATTTGAAGAAGTGTTTGTCTGATGAAACACTAATTATTCTACTGGAAGAACTTCGAATGGATGACAAGCTGCACTTTGTTGAAGAACCAGTAGAGATTATGGATAGAGACGCCAAGCAGTTGAAACAGAGTCGAATTCCTATTGTCAAAGTCCGATGGAATTCAAAGCGAGGTCCTGAGTTTACTTGGGAACGTGAGGATCAAATGAAACAAAAGTATCCTCACTTGTTCGAAAAAGCTCTACATTCCGACCACACGCGCTAAATTTCGGGACGAAATTTAAATAACTGGGGGAGAATGTGACAACCGCCAAAATTTCAGGTTGATTATTTTACTATTATGTGTACTATTTAAATTTTTGTTGATCAAACAATATGAACAAACATTTTATGGCATAATAAACTGAACAAATATTTTTATAAATTATGGATAATTATTGCCAAGAACTCAAATAGTTATTTGAGAGTTGCTTGTAAATACTTTTTCATACTTATACTATCAATAACCGTATTTATGAATAGTACAGTATGTATGAATAGTAACCGTATACATGAATAGTACCGTATCAATGAATAGTAACCGTATTCAGAAATCGTATTTATGAATAGTGACAGTGAATAGTTACTATGAATAGTAACGGTAAATAGTAAAGGTAAAAAGTAAATTGTAAATAGTAAAGGTAAAAAGCATATTCCAAAGCATATGCTAAGGCATATTCCAAAGAATATGCTAAGGCATATTCCAAAGCATATTCTAAATATATTTTCTATAAATAGCGACCTTAGTTTAATTATAAAACTCACCATTTATATTCACTTCTAAATATTCTCTCTTATAATCACACAAGACTAAGTACGTCAGTGATCTTTCTTCTACAACATTAAGGTGAGTTTCTATAATCCCCTTTTCATACTCTTTTATTTATTTAGGGGCTGAGATACATGCAAATAAAACTGTTTGTTATACTTATATGTATATTTACAAAATTATATATATTATATATATTTTGTAACTCCACTTTATTTATTTTACCTTCGGGGTAAAATACATACTCTTTACTGTTATGATGAACACAAGTACTCCAGAAATGTATATATGGTTGATTCTAAGTTGCTCTGTTCACTCAAAGTCCTCACTATCATGAACGATTAATTATGGCAACATAAACGTGGGTATATTGAATAGTACTATTGGGGTAGGCACCCCCATTCGTGTTGGTCATACCAACTGTATACGGATGCATTATATTTGGAAAGATTAGGGTACCCTGAACAAGGTACCTACTCTGGAGGCAAATAAACACACACTTGTCTAGTTTCGGTTCATGAGCTTAGAACTTGATGTATACAGTATCTACTCTTTATTCTATTTGATCCATTGTGTGATCAAATAGTTACTTTAAATCTTGTGGTTCATACTCTTATTTTGATTAAAAACATATGATACTCTTTGCTGATATTGTATCATAATGATCACACTGAACTCTGGTATTTTTGGAAACTATATTTTCTATATGAAAAACTTATGGAACTCACCAACTTTATGTTGACGTATTTTAGCATGTATTCTCAGGTAACTAGACGATACTCTATACATGGGACACTTTCCGCTGCATACAACATGATGAACCATGGACCACCCTCAGACTTTAGGACTGACTCATCAATTGGCTAAAGTCTCAGGCTACTATTTAATATTGTTTAATATTAAATAAATGTTTTCAATAATAATATCTTTCATAAATTGTAATATAAATTTGTGAACAATGTTTTATATAAATGTAATTTTAAAACGACAACGTTTTGTGTCGTTCAGTATATCTTGTGTTGTGAATCCATGTAGGTCATACCCCGTCTATGGCCATTACGAGTTTGAAGTGATGCCATTTGGTTTGACGAATGCACCCGCAGTTTTCATGGACCTCATGAACCGTGTGTGCAAACCATATTTAGATAAGTTTGTTATCGTATTCATAGATGACATTCTAATCTATTCTAAAACCAAAGAAGAGCACGAGGTACATCTGAAGAAAATTTTGGAACTACTCAAGAAGGAAGAATTGTACGCAAAGTTTTCAAAATGCGAATTCTGGATTCGTACAGTACAATTCTTAGGCCATGTCATTGATAGTCAAGGAATTCATGTAGACCCTGCCAAGATCGTGGCTATTAAGAACTGGGAAGCACCGAAAACACCAACAGAAATACGACAATTTTTAGGTCTTGCTGGCTATTATAGAAGATTCATCGAGAATTTTTCTAAGATAGCCCAACCTTTAACGTCGTTGACTCAAAAAGACAAGAAGTTTGCCTGGGAAGATAAACAAGAAAAAGCATTTCAACTGTTGAAGGAGAAGCTCTGTAGTGCTCCGATTTTGTCACTACCCGAAGGAACGGAAAATTTTGTGGTCTATTGCGACGCATCTCATCAAGGATTGGGATGTGTGATGCAGAAAGATAAGGTGATAGCCTATGCCTCGCGTCAACTTAAGGTGCACGAGAAGAACTACACGACTCATGATCTTGAACTAGGAGCTGTAATATTCGCTCTAAAGATTTGGAGACACTATTTATATGGTACAAAGTGTACTATATTCACCGACCATAAAAGTCTCCAACATATTTTTGACCAGAAAGATTTGAACATGAGGCAACGTAGATGGGTAGAATTGCTCAGTGATTACGATTGTGAAATTCGTTATCATCTGGGCAAAGCAAACATTGTAGCAGATGCTTTAAGTCGTAAAGAAAGAGTAAAGCCACTTCGAGTACGAGCTTTAAGTATGACCATTCATACTCATCTTACTTCCCAAATTCGTGAAGCTCAACTTGAAGCATTAAAGAAAGACAATCTCAAAGAAGAAGCTTTGAGGGGGATGGAAGAGCAATTTGAAGTTAGACCCGATGGAACCCGGTATTTTTCTAACCGGATTTGGCTACCAAGCTATGGAGATTTAAGAAACTTGGTGATGAACGAATAACACAAGTCAAGATATTCGATACATCCTGGATCAGATAAGATGTATCATGGACTAAAAGAATTATACTGGTGGCCTAACATGAAAGCTGACATAGCCACTTATGTTAGCAAATGTCTAACATGCTCAAAGGTGAAGGCAGAGCATCAAAAGCCACTGGATTGCTACAACAACCAGAGATTCCCCAATGGAAGTGGGAATGTATAGCCATGGACTTTATCACAAAGTTACCGAAGACTGCTAATGGTTGTGATACGATATGGGTAATTGTAGATCGACTCACTAAGTCTGCACATTTCTTGCCCATAAAAGAGACTGATAAAACGAGCAAGCTGGCTAGATTGTACATAAAGGAAGTAGTATCACGACATGGAATACCTATTTTGATTATTTCTGATAGGGATAGTCATTTTACTTTCAGATTTTGGCAGACTCTACAGAGAGCCCTAGGTACACGATTAGATATGAGTACTGCATACCACCCGCAGACCGATGGTCAAAGTGAAAGGACCATTCAAACGCTTGAAGACATGTTGCGCGCTTGCATAGTTGATTTTGGGAATGGTTGGGAAAAACACTTGCCTTTGTGTGAGTTCTCATAGAACAACAGTTACCACACTAGCATCAAGGCTGCACCATTTGAGGCACTGTATGGGAGAAAATGTCGTTCACCCATCTGTTGGGTTGAATTAGGTGACAAAGTTCCAGTAAAGAAAAACAGTCCAGTTACAGGCCCTGAACTCATTCATGAGACTACTGAGAAGATTGTACAAATACAAAACCGATTAAAGGCAGCACAAGATCGTCAAAAGAACTATGCTGATGTAAGAAAAAAGCCTTTGGAATTTCAAGTAGGAGACAAGGTTATGCTGAAAGTATCTCCTTGGAAAGGAGCCATCCGATTTGGAAAACGAGGTAAGCTAAATCCTAGGTTTATTGGACCTTTCGAAATACTAGAAAGAATTGGTTCAGTAGCTTATAGGCTTAGACTACCACAAGAACTTAGCCGTATACACGATGTGTTTCACGTCTCAAACTTGAAAAAGTGTTTGTCTGACGAAACACAAATTATTCCACTGGAAGAACTTCGAATGGATGACAAGCTGCACTTTGTTGAAGAACCAGTAGAGATTATGGATAGAGACGCCAAGCAATTGAAACAGAGTCGAATTCCTATTGTCAAAGTCCGATGGAATTCAAAGCGAGGTCCTGAGTTTACTTGGGAACGTGAGGATCAAATGAAACAAAAGTATCCTCACTTGTTCGAAAAAGCCCTACATTCCGACCACACGCGCTAAATTTCGGGACGAAATTTAAATAACTGGGGGAGAATGTGACAACCGCCAAAATTCAGGTTGATTATTTTACTATTATGTGTACTATTTAAATTTTTGTTGATCAAACAATATGAACAAACATTTTATGGCATAATAAACTGAACAAGTATTTTTATAAATTATGGATAATTATTGTCAAGAACTCAAATAGTTATTTGAGAGTTGCTTGAAAATACTTTTCCATACTTATACTATCAAAAACAGTATTTATGAATAGTACCGTATTCGTGAATAGTAACCGTATTTATGAATAGTACCGTATCATGAATAGTAATCATATCTAGAAATTGTATTTATAAAAAGTGACGTGAATAGTTATTTTTGAATAGTAACCGTATACATGAATAGTACCGTATCAATGAATAGTAACCGTATTCAGAAATCGTATTTATGAATAGTGACAGTGAATAGTTATTATGAATAGTAACGGTAAATAGTAAAGGTAAAAAGTAAATTGTAAATGGTAAAGGTAAAAAGCATATTCCAAAGAATATGCTAAGGCATATTCCAAAGAATATGCTAAGGCATATTCTAAAGCAATAGG
>CM067169.1:162343512-162355489 GCA_034093135.1 Erigeron breviscapus | reverse complement strand
GGACTACCATAAGAACTTAGCCGTATACACGATGTGTTTCACGTCTCAAACTTGAAGAAGTGTTTATCTGACGAAACATAATTATTCCACTGGAAGAACTTCGAATGGATGACAAGCTGCACTTTGTTGAAGAACCAGTAGAGATTATGGATAGAGACGCCAAGCAGTTGAAACAGAGTCGAATTCCTATTGTCAAAGTCCGATGGAATTCAAAGCGAGGTCCTGAGTTTACATGGGAACGTGAGGATCAAATGAAACAAAAGTATCCTCACTTGTTCGAAAAAGCCATACATTCCAACCACACGAGCTAAATTTCGGGACGAAATTTAAATAACTGGGGGAGAATGTGACAACCGCCAAAATTCAGGTTGATTAATTTACTATTATGTGTACTATTTAAATTTTTGTAGATCAAACAATATGAACAAACATTTTATGGCAAAATAAACTGAACAAATATTCTATAAATTATGGATAATTATTGCCAAGAACTGCAAATATGTAACACCCCGCTAAAGCGGAATATACGGGATGCACAGACAAGCACAAAAGCACATAGTACAAGTTCCAACACAGCCAATAACATTAAAGAAAAGAAGTATAAAAGTTATTACAGCATTTGGGATATACCCCGAATAGTCAATAATTCAAAAGACAGAACATTTGTCTTAAAGTACAGGAGTCTGAACTGAATAAGCAAAGGGAGATCTTCACAGCTTCCAGTCTTGAACGTACGAACAATCGCCAAAAGAGATGAGCTTTAAAGAGGAAGACTCCTATGCTAAGAGATCTACTATCCTAGCCTGAAAAGCATGTAAGTTCAAAGGTCAACTACAAAAGTAGTTGGTGAGATTCACATAAAGTCTGCTTCAAGAGCTTTAAGGTTTACATTTGAAACAACCAAACACATTTCCTGTAGATTTATATTTGGATATTTTTTAATGCTTCAACTGCATTTTTACATCAAGTTATACATACTCAAAACGCAATCGCATTTCAATTTGAATAATTGTTCAATAAATTTTACGACATATTGTTGTTGTGTTTGTTTAAGTTTGATAGGAATAATGAATAATCCTTCAATTGATTCTTCAGATTACATATGATATTAGAACAACCTTTTGATTTGATAATAAAAGTTTTCAGAAACACTTAATCAAGCTGCTCATCACCCCACACAGAAGAGGAGCAGCAAGTATATGACCTTTCTTAAAAGCAATACTTGAAACGACAAAGAAAAGTATATCTTTGCACAACAGCAACAAAAGGCATTCTCAGGTATGACAAGATTGCACCTCCTGTTGAAGAGAAAAGTTAAAAGGAAAAGAGTTTCATCAAGAAATATAGAAATTCAAAATGATCATCAAAAATCAATTCCTCTACAAAGTTCTTCTCGATTGTTCCCAGTTTCAAAAGAATACAATAATTCTCAATTTAATTTAACCCTTCTTTCTCAAATGAATACAACAGAAATCAAACGCAAAATCAATACATGATGGGAATTACAACCTAATTCAACAATAGTATGTTTACGAACAACAATCCTATCTTTTGGCAATCTTCATTCCCTAATCCAACAAAGCCCGGAATGATGCAACAAACGAACATCAATCAAAACAACAACCCCAACTACATCGGAGATCCATACTCTATGTTTAAAGGCGGCAACAATTTTACAATCTTATTTTTGGACCGAGCAATGATTATACAACTTCACAACAATCAACATTTTCACAAAATCAAAGCCATCATAATCATTTATCTCAATTTTACTTCTTTTCTTTCAAACAACTTTTGTACTTCAATCAATAGATCGACTTCCATCTGTAGATCACTCAAAATATATATGTGCTAATAAAATGACTTTTCAAATGATCTTGTAAAATTTACAGCAATTCTCTAATCCAACGATTCTCTTCTGGCACCCAATGGAAGCATCATCAACTGACTTGAATTGTAATATTCTCTGCAATCCTCTTTACCTTTTGTTCCGATATATTTCAAATACACTTTCTGAACCACCTGTTGCAAGACTGGAATGGTTAATTTGCCTTTCGAATCAATATCTCTTTACGTCTATATCTCTTGTCTGAAACACGATACCTCAAATCCTGCTCTCATTCTACCTGATCTTCTAAAAGCCCTTTGATAATAAACTTGTCTTTCTTCATTTAAGAAAGTAAGGCTTTGCGAAGACTGGTCGTAAATTGTTTGAAGATAAATGTCTTCTCGTCCCTATGTTAACTTGTTCTTGTAACTCTTTGAATTATGGAAGAAGAAATGAAAAGTGACCCATTGTTAATTTCATGTTCGGTTGTAAAAGCTTGATAAATTGAAGTTCCAGGTTGAGGACATTCCATATAAACTAATCTTGAACATGTTCTCTAAATTTCAAGTGCTTGAGCAGTTGATACCTACTACCAAATATCATGACCTAAAATAGAATAAGATTCAATTTTAACTTTTCCACCATTAATTTTATGTTAATCGGGTAGCCTTGTCATTTTATTCGTATCCGCTTAAAGGCCATTGAACTTCCCGGCTCGCGATAATCTGGCGGCAACCGACCAAAATAACCTTTTTCGGCCAAAAAGTGTTAAAAAGTAACGCATTGCGGGAAAACCGTTTGAGGATATCCATGAAATTAATAAAATCGCTCTTGTGAATGAAATTTACCGCCGTTTGATATGCAATTGAAACGTCATCTTCCCATTGAACTGATCTAACTTCGAATTGCGAAGCGGGTGTTTGGTATTAATGAGTTGTGACAATGATAGGGGGAAATGGAATAGGGCTAATAAAAGTATGAGATGAAATCTTTTGCGGGGTTAACTTGTTCTATTCAGCACCCTCCATTTTTTATGTGTATGTCTGTTTTACATTCGTTTCGGTGGGAGCGTTACTTCCGACATGTGGATGAGGAGAGTGACGCTTACACTGATTTAGAGCCTAAAAGAACCGATTGATTTCCGGACTTTTTGTCTGTAGCGCCTTGGGGCGCATTTTTCCGACGGACGTCGTATGTAAACGCGGCACATTATTAACATATCTCGTATATCCGATCTTCTTCTAGATTTCTATAATCAGATGCCAAGACGTGTCTGCTTTTATAAACCTCAAACAAAAAAAGAAATCAACAAAATGGCCCGTAATCGTAATAACCTTTATTTCAAAAATATATTAAACGGAGCCGTATTTTCGAAGAATATTCAGCAAGACCAAAAAAAGAGAGCGTCGCTATTAGCACGTTCATAGGTTACAAATGTATAAACCACGCACGTATCCAAAGACCGTTTCACGCTACGTACAACACGGTGCATTACATGCGTTCGAGTTACGTGCGCAAGCGCGACGGGCAGATTCGTCGGCATTACATTATAGACTCATTAAAAAAAAAACCCTCAGCGGTGGCTTTCTTGATCGGTCGTGTAAGACAAAAAATACGCCGTCCGTTGTCACGTTTTAAGAAGATGTTTTTGGAATATGCCCCGTGGCAACTTTTTCTTTTTTCTTTTTGTCTTAAAACGTAATCCATTTTTTCCATCAAGTTTCTCTTTCCTCTTTTTAAAAGTGGATCCACACATCATGAGCCATGGCTAAACCGCATTTTATTGATCACTCTTTACAGTCGGTGGTAGTAGAACACGGGAAGCGAATCACCTTGGTAAGAGCTGGTAGTAGTACATCAAGTAATAGGATGATCAACGATGGATTTCAGTGGTTCAGGATCAACACCTCCAACTAAATCCATCAATAATTCAAGGGTAACAACAGTAAAGAGTAAATTCTGCACGCGTTTCAAAAGCTGCTTTTACTTGTTAACTCAAAAACGAAGAGGGTGATGGTGGTAAGCCAGGAATGCCAAACGTTGCACCGTTTAGGTACACCATGTTCGTACGAAGTAGAGGCTTAAAACGTGGGCCCCCCAAGAGTTTCGTTCAGTCCAAGAAGAAAAGAGCAAAAGCGGAAATGTAGATCGTTAGAAGGACTACTATTCGTGATCTCGTTTTACATATGGGAAATGAAGTTACAGGTAAAGAAATTGCTAGAAAATTAGAACGAACGCCTTGGAAAAAGTGCAGAATCAATCGCAAATGCAATGCCTGATCCGTTGAATATAAACGAGCAAGACAAATCAAAAGGGAATCTTCTGCTCCGTAGTCGTATTGAGGGATCGGGGAGCGGTGAAGAGTCTGATGATGACTGATCGGAATCAATGAAGGAGGGAACCAGTCGTCATATTGGATCAAGTTCTGGCATTCATATGCCAACATCAAAAATTTATCATTCATTCATATGAGGTACTCTCATCAGAATTCTGGCATGCGAAGTCCATCTGATAGTATGGCGGCCCGAACATAAAATTTTCGCCTCGAAACTTCTCATCCGCCTATCCACTGCCCTTCGATCACTTCATCCGACAAAGGTGCACGGTTAGTCCATCTGCTGTGTCAAATGCGTCACCTCATGGGTTTTCGAGTAGCGGCTTCTCAAATCTGTCGGAGAGAAACAGTAGAAGTTAAAGCTAGCAACACAAACCAAAAGTTATTTCAACATTATTGGACGTGATTTCATCCAATTTGGCCTTATTATTTACAAACCAGCGTTGGAAGAAAAATTTCTCCAGAACTTTTACCTACACCTTGGATACAGCTTTGATCTTTTCTATTTACACTATTGCTGTTTGTGGCTTGTCCTTCGATTGATGGCGAGCTTGAAGTAGAAATGGTGAAGGATCCCAGAGAAAGAAGAGTATTTGCAAGCGTTGACGAACAGCTCTTGTTTCGTGACAAAGGTATGCCAAACGCCATCTTTGCATCAATGCAAAGCTGTTTCCTTGTTATCATTGTGCTAATCATCAAGGCGCTGGTCAAATTTCAAGGCCATACCTTCTTGTATCAACTTGCACATACAATGGCTATTGGACTTGGGCTTGCATCGTCACTTGCCCAATATGAAACATTGATTTTGATGAAACGTGAAAGCGGAATAGGTAATTCATTGCATCTACATCTTGAGCACCGTCTTAGATCGGAAATGGGTAGCCACCTATGCTTCGAAGCAAGATATTGAGCGTTCCAACGATGAGCGAGAATGAACGGATGAATTCGAAACAGATGATGCGCAAGGCAGACAATTGCATTCTGCAAGCTTATGGAACAGCTCAAGGAGATTGTTTGCCAAATCGTCGGACTGTCTTTACACAAGTGCCACAGCTTTAGACGAAAAAGCTGCTTACGAAAGATGGGTACCGAGCCATCCGTAAGTGGTGGATGAGATCGATCAAAGTCTAGAAACTTGGAAGAATTCTTTGCCAGCTTTCCTCAAATTTCCGGAAGATTTGAACGGTAATAGCAATGAGAAGTACTGATATTCCAGTGCCAGTTTTGTCTTGCAGTGCAAATTTGGTATATACCGCCAAAGTTCATTATTGCATCGACCAATTTATTCCGCAAAGATTGAGAAGGTATTTCTTATCGCACTTCTTGGCGATAAATATATCAAAAATGTACCCAAGTCGCTCAGTAGTGTTGATATTGCTTTTGTCTTATCGAAAAGCAAGTAGCGTGACAGACTTTCACCGATTTTGCTTACATCATTTTCACAGTTGCTGTAATGTTTGTCTTCAATGCTCGTCTTGGCCTACTCCCAAAACCGTAACACATTCCGAATCAAGCCAAAGAGGTCATTATAACCAGGTTTACAACTCCCAAAATACAAACACATATGCCAACAAATTAGCAAATGATTCTAGAAGACAATTTTCCTCATGTGCAAAGAATGGTTGATAAAAATTGTCTGAAAGAGGCCGGCCCGCAAGTGCACATAATTACTCTGGACGGTTCGCGTGTAGCGGAAGGGGTAGTGACTGGTGACGCGAATGAATGTGTTGGAGAAGAGGTTCGATTCTTGAATGGTCTCCCAACTTTGTCACAGCAAGGGGAATGGGGGCCACAACAACAAGGTCCCTGATGGTCCTGCAAATGCCAAATAGGATCTTACGAACACGAGCTGATCAATACATACAACAACAGAGGTGATCAATTTCAACAATCATTTGCTCCACAGATGCAACGATAATGGCTCAGAAAATAACAATGCAATGCTGAAATCCGTGGCCATCATCCATTTATTGCGATGTCCCCTGGGACAAAATTTTATACCAGACGTGAATTCATTTTCGGCTCCTATTGCAGCAACCACAACAAATCTGCTCAATGCTGATTTCGACTTTGCTTCCAAATATTTTTTGATATTTAAAATGTGTATTGGAACGAGACTGCTACAACTTTAACACCTTTCTTTGGACCAAAAAAAGCACTAGCGGTGCAAGTATCACAGTGTTTTTGACTTCTTCTGGAGCCAAATATGGTACAAATAATCGTTACTACTCTCTGTTGCGGGTCCAAAACAATAACGTGGAAACACAATGCCTTTCACTGCCTCTACATTTGGTGCCATTTCAGCCATGTCAAATTTATGCCTAATTTTGCAAGTTATGGTCCACCACATTGCCCACTTCTGGTCCGACCTTCTGCACAACATCACCCCAACGCCGCAACACAACAACAAGGTGCGATGGGACCACCATCTTCTCTTACACCTTCTAGTAGGCGTTCGATGGGGTGCAAAGAACCCCTTATCAAACAGTCCAGGTCTGGCAAATCCTTGCTCAAGCAATCCATCTGCGTCCGGATCGGTAGGAAGTACGAATAGCAGCATGCGTGATCATCCAACGGCAACACGTCCTTGTCAATCAAACCACCCAGCTAATTTCAATGTGAACCATGGTAGTGGCGTTGGTAATACTTCCAATCCAAACTTAGCCCTTTTAGCTTGTCATCACGAACCTTTCTGCTCCTGAATGGGGAGAAGTGATTAGCATGTTACAAATTACCACAATACCCCCCCGCTTTCATCATTCAATGAAAGTAGAAGTTTATATTCCCGTTTCTGTACATAATTACTCTCACCTCTTTTTTCTTCTCTGTTCACTCTCTCTATCTATTGGTATCCCACGGCCTCACCATTGTCAATTATCCCTTTCCACATCGCATTTTTCTTTTGGTCGAAAGCAGATGTATTGTGTATGTATGTATGACTCCATTGTTTAATTGTCATGATTAAATCATTGCATAAGAGTGACCTTTAATAACGAAAAGAAAACGACTGGGAAGAAAATAGGGAGATCATCCGTAATCTATAAATGATCATCCACCGTTACGGGACATATCTTCCAAATTTTGTGATAATTTTCATCGCACCCTGCCGTAATGATTCGATAAAACCACTTTGAGCCATCTGGATTTTCCATTAAAACGTTGATATCCTCTCTTGCAGTTTGTTTCGAAATCACCCACCAGCCCAATCTTCACAATCCTTCACCATTTGCCGCGAAAACAGAACCCTATTCCGCCCCGCCGCCCATCCCCCCTCTCTCTTCTTCTTCATCATCCCACGCAAAGTACTTGGTTGGATGAATGCCTATTTGATGACCGGCAGCTTTGTAAACGTTTCTTTTGCTTCTGAAGACATATTTTGGATCATATCCACCACGTTTTCAAAGTATGATCGGAGAGATTGACTTTTGACTGGAGAATTTCGTTCTTGCATACTTGGTTCCATCATATGCTGATCCATTAGCACAGCATCAGCTTCTTTGCTACGTGGCATTCTGTCTGTGCGGCTACCCGTTGAGCTCCTCTTTAGACGTCCCGAAGCCCATACCTAAACGTTCTCTTCTTGACTGTACTAACGATTGGCCTGGTGGTGCTATGAGGTGCACCAGCCGAAGTAGCAGAGCCTTACTGGCAGTAGCTAGTTTGTGGCTGCTGCTTGACTTGCACTCCAGCTGAATTGCAGCTTTTGCCTGCTTTCTGCTTTTCGAAAACTTTCCTTCTCTTTCAAAGCCTTGTTCTTCCATTTGCTTTAGCTTTCTTTTCTTCTTTCTTTTTGCCTTTCTCTCCCTTCTTTCTTCAAAATCAATGGAGCTGCCGCGTTCTTCACACCTCTCATTTACCTTTTGGCCAAGCCGATCCGCCTGCGTTGATTTTCGTTGCACACAACGCTCCCTTTCGTCCGCCCCCGCTCCAACTGTCTGATCTAAACCTGCGTTTAATGTGTCTTGAAGTAGTTTTGTTGTAGGTTTAGAGCTACGTTTCAGGATATTGAAGCCAGAAGATGTTGCGATCCCCGTGTTTTGTCGTTACCAGCATCAGCAGTAGCAACTGCACTGAGAGTTGGGTGGCGGCAGGCCTCCTTAACGCCAAGACCTGGAGGACCTGTTGGAGCTGCCTTTACTGGAGTAGCTTTTGGTGGCAGCATGCTTATCCCAATCATCGAAAAAGTCCTTCTTCATCATTTGCCAGCTTTGGGTTGTACCTGAGGCTGAGCATTAGCAGAGCCCCATTTCCCGCACCGCTACCTAGGGTAAACCAGGAAAGCGACTCGACACCTAAGGTCCACTCTTGCATCTTCTTGTACTCTCTTGTTGTGAAGGTTCTTCTTTATAACTTCTAACTTCTTTGCAGTTGCCGATGTGTACTACTTTATTTTTGCTTCAGCTCCGTGAGAAAGGTATGAACTTCCCAACCATGTCTTTAAAAATATCAAAGCAGGACATTTCCACCAACTTTCATTAACCTTATTGAGACCAAGACCATGAATCAAGTGTTGTTGCACGAACAAAACTTGATATGAACGCCCTATTACGATGACGCGAAGAACAATCTAAGCAAATATAAATTCCATATGTTGCACTTGCCCAAGAAGGGATTGTTGCCACCACATCACAACTTGTTTATTTTCTTACGTAAAGAGAATCAATATTTTGAATATCTGAGCTAATTCCCTCACGAGGAAGGTCCCCATTGCGTCAGAACATTTTTTTGCCTTTTTTTCTGACAATGCCAAATGAATACGAATAGATGTCCGTGAGTGAGATGATGGGTGTTGATGTTTTAGAAGTTTATGCTTTTTTTGTTTTGTGTTGTGGTGGGGGCATGTTCATGTGTGCGTGTGCTTGCACCTTTTTCTAACTTTTCCGCTTGCTCAAGATGCTCGGGCAATTCACACTGCACTGCGCTGCGCTGCGCCGTTTTTGCACCAAAGAAGTTCCAACGGCTGCTGCGCCCGAATAGGCTAGGAAGAATGTTACATTGTACAAACAGTCCACCAGCGCAGTCCTTCGGGCTATTTTATTTTGAGAAAGTTCTTTTATTACAGGATTAATAAATACAGCGTCTGGGTTACAAAACATGGTTCTATCCACTCAATGATCACCAGCCGTGGTCGAAGTGCTGTTTGTGTATATGTGTTTGGAGAAGGATAGAAGCGCCTGCACTCACTGGCAAATTACCGGATCCCAAAATACCGCACGTCCACAATCAAGTTGAACTTAGAGGAGCATTATACCTATTTCAAGGGAAAAAAAAAAAAATGCCAAAAGAGAAGAGAGAGGAGGGAAGGGACGAACGAAGGGGAGAGAAACAGGGGGAGCAGGGAGTGAACACGGAAGGGGGGAGCGGGGAGAAGCAGTGGAAGAGGGTCGGCGTAGGGGGGGGAAAAAGGAATTGCTTTACTATGATTTATTGATCAGAGTTGGAAATTGGTGTAATATTTTTGATCTTTGAATGCTTGAATAGCCATGAAAAGCAGAAACCTCTGTATTCGTTCCTGCTAACAAATTCAAATATCCCTAACGCTAATTACGGATTTACGTCTATAATGATTCCTCCTTGTACTAAGATTGAACAGTTTTGCGTTCCAGTAGTTTTGTATCTGATCGCCCGTTAAATGATAAACGGTTCTACTTGTCCATTGTTTAGAATCCTGTGGGCAAGGATTCATCGCCCTTCTAACTAAGCGTCAACATATGAATTTCCTTTACCTGCCCATTGATAAGGTTAACTGTATGCTGATGTACAAGAGAATCAGTTGCATTTAATCAGGTCCTGATATTGTTAGTTCGCTGGCTTTGCAGCAATTGACGATATATAACGCATCTGACGGCATAGCGTTTGTTAAAGTAGAATAACGATAAACGAGATTTCCTCCTCCTCCTCCCGAATGTCCAATCACTACGAATCCTTTGTAAATTGGGAATTTATACTGTTTGAATAATATGATAATTGCAAAATCAAGTGATCAAAGCTTGAACAGAGCGCCCGTAACTCATATCGCCTGAACCCACGATAACCTCTTGCATCGAATGCCATATTCATATTCTCCAAGGTAGTATTTTTGATGAATTATCATTCGTCATGAACCCGGTGAGATTAGGAGCTGTTTGTCCGACGAGGTCTAGGTAACTTAAGTAATGTCAAAATCGTTCCACCCATGTTGAACTATATATTTTCCCTTCTTAAGCGCTACTTCCCGCAATAAAAGGTTTATTTTGCCATTGCAGGATTTGTTAGCTTCTATTTGACAATTGCGCGCCATTGTATAAAGTTGCTCCTGTGGTGAATGTTGATATTGTGAACTTGTCTCCCGACCCCCAAACATAAAATGGTTGTGAGAAGAGGTTGGAGTGCGGACAAAGGGCGTCGTTGAGGTAGAAGTTTGTGGTAGTTGAAGTGGTAGAAGATTATTAGGCATATATGTCACTTTGCGGAAGATTTGTATGACTACTGAGATTGAGATGATTTCGAGAGCTTGAAAATGATCTTGATGATACCTTTTTCTGAGGATGTCTTTTCGTAATCACGTTCGTTACTTGTTTGAGTCTCCGTGATGTGTACTTGACGTTTTTGACGAGTATGTTTTTGATACAATCAAAAACCCGTTTAGGCGCACATCGTTAATCCTTTCCCGTCACGGGTAAACAATTCGATCGAATTCGTACGATACTGTAAACTTCCTCCCGATTTACTGGGGAGGAGGGTACGTTGCTTGCACTTGCTCTTTTGATATTGGTGGTACAATGTGCAATGACAACTTTCCAAGAGAAGAACCAGTTTACTTCAACACGTTAACCAAACCACAAAATTTTGATGTCATTGCATACATTGTTGTACGCATGTCAATGTTGGGATTAGTTTATACTTTCTGGCTACTCTATCATCGTTTGATAAGGAATAAATTTGTTGACTTTCCACCCGATTCTCTTGGTTGATGTCCCTCACTTCCCTCCATTGGTCAACTTGAGAACGTATTTGACGCTTAAAAATTGATTCTGCTACTGAGATGGGATGTCGAATAGCAACTCTGAAATCGCATTGACAGCTGTCAATAGTCCCAATAATAATAATATACAAATTGATACAATCTCATATTTGCAAATGATGATGATGTTCCATAGGAAACCTCTTGTTCAAGAAAAGAGAAAGTGAAATTTTAGATATCAAACCAAGCCCCATGCTCCCAATTGCTACCGCATTGCGCCATCTTTACGATACCTATCAAAGCCAGCGATTCAGCGGCATTCTTGAAGCTGCCGAGAATTTTGCAATTGTGGCTGATAAATGATTGGCCAACTTTCTCTCTTTGATTTAAGAAATCGTATGTGACATGACTTTCCATTTCAGGCACCCGTCTGTTTTCATTTCCGTATAAAAACTCAGGGAACGGTATAATACTTTCTATGTTTGCTCTTGTGCTTCATCACGCCTTCGCTTCCCCAGCCTGTCCAGCATATTGCCAACTTTGGATTGCAAGCTGTCATACATAGTCCTATCCTATTGTCATTGAAGATGCCCGATACGAACGCCAAGAACGAGGCCCACAAGATCAGTACTTTCTGGGTGATCGCATTCCACAACTCTGTTCCGGAATTGTCGATTCCCTTCATTTGAGCTAATCTTGTGCAAAAAGCTACGTAGTAATCTCGATCGGGAACATGGACCATAGTTTCTCCGACGTGTTGTGATAATTTTCCTATCTAATCAGCTTTCTTGACATATTATCCATGTATATTGGAATATTGATTCTAGCAGATGCTCGGGCTTCGAGAGAAAAACATAAAAGCGATAATGAT
>CM067169.1:162337873-162342512 GCA_034093135.1 Erigeron breviscapus | reverse complement strand
CAGCACGCACTCCAGAGCAGAATGGAGTGGTAAAGGAAAAATCGAACGCTGATAGAAGCTGCCAGGAGTATGCTAGCTGAATCTGGTCTTCCTACCAGTTTCTGGGCTGAAGCAATTGCAACTGCTTGCCACACCCAGAATTGATCAGTGTACGTGAAGCGACACAAGAAGACTTCCTATGAAATATTGAGAAATAGAAAACCAAATATTGGTTATTTTCACGTTTTTGGATGTCCAGTTTACATCCTGAACGACTCCAGTCAGTTAGGCAAATTTGATGCCAAAGCTGATGAAGGATATTTCATAGGATATTCAGCCATTCGCAAAGCCTTCAGAGTTTACAACAAGAGACTGGAGATAGTGAAAGAATCATACATGTTACTTTCGATGAATCAAATGCTGCAATCAACAAACCAGCCCTTGACACTCCCCCAGTAACTCCAATTGTCTTCTGTGAATCTGATCTTATCAACTACAATAAAGAAGATTCAGAAGATAAAGTTTCCAGTCATCCTGACCTGGAACCTGTTCAGAAAAAGAAACTTTCCAGTAGTACTCCATTTTATCCTTCTATTAATTTCAAACTACCCTCTGAAATTAATATTGGTTCAGATGTTCGTGCTACTCCCCCAGTATCAGTGTCAGTTGAGAGCATACCAGAATTATGCTCAAATGAAGTAATTCAAACTGAACCAGTACAAAATTTCTTGAAAGATATGATCAAATACATTCTATTGTCGAGCTACAAGTCGTTGGAGTCGGTCTTTTCCACCCTTAATACATTTGATCCACCAATGATCCAAAGGGAAGAGAAGAACAAATGATGTGACATCGGTTAAAAGTGAAAGAGAGTGAGGGAGGACGGTGTGTTGCTATACCTCAAAATTTCTTGAAAGATATGATCAAATACGTTATACAGAGTACATAATAAACGTATCTATAAATCTGTTGAAACTAAATAAAAAACGTTTAATATACTTGATAATGTAACACTTAATAGTAGTATGCTAAAGTTATAAGTATGATTTAGAGTCTCAACATGTAATGAACTATACACGAATGTTTATGTTGTGTAATGAACTACTTTGGTGTTCATATGTGACAAACTTTCAAATCCTGATTATTGGATGTATCCGGATATATGTGTCAATCATCAGTCTCTTATATTATAAAATATCTTTATTATCCCCTTTCAATTAAACAATTTTACATCAATTACCTACACCATTTAACGCCGCCACTACCATCACCATTCGTCGCCACCATCATACCGCCACTATTGCCGTCACATTGTGCATGTACTATGCTAATTGTATTAAAAGATGAATCATGGTGGTAAAAAGGTATATAACTAAGTGACGAATTACTTCATTGTAGTGTTAAAATATCGTATATCACTTGCCTAAAAGATGTACTTGTGTTACTAACTTTTTTTTTTATTTAGCTTCTATTTTTACACATGTTATCATCTAATAGTTAGAAAATTTTGTTAAAAAGATTAATCAATTTTCTTATAATAATATGAAGTTTATTCATGATATACGTTTTAAAAAATGATGTTTTACAAATTACTACCCATATGAAATGTCTTACCATTTGATCATATATATAGTCAAACCCTTAAGAAAATATAACACCGTTTGTGTTATATTAGAGAGCACAACATACTTACTTTATGGCATACATAATCTTGATAATCACTTATCTCGGGCCTCCGTAATTAGCATGAGTTTTTCTAACTCATTTTGCATTTTTAACAGATAAAGCCTGAGTTTCGTCTAGATTGTGTTAAGTGTTTTGTATCTCTAGACTATGTCTTTCTACTGTGGTCTCTAACGCCTTTGTTAGTTGATCATTATATATATATATATATATATATATTATTCTTTCTGCCGTTCAAAGAAAAAATAGCAGTATAAACTGATATCAAAATGATGTTTATGTATACATCTATAAAAATGAACAGATTAATTTATGATGGCTTTTTGTTGTTTTCCTTTTAACGAGAATTTATTACAATCTTTCTCCTGTTATTGTTACTTCGTTTTTGTTTTGCGTGAGTTAAATTAACTAGGATAAAATAACTACAGAGATGTTTTTTTTTTTTTGAAGTATGTGATTGAAGATAAAATTTTATCAAAGGATGATGCTAAAAATACTATAAACATAAAATAAATTAACCAAATACAAACCTTCGGTATACTTTAACTGCTTTCAAGTTGTCTTATTTAAATATCAAAATGTAAATGTTAAAAATGCCAATGAATTTTGAAACTGAAGTGAATCGATTATTACACAAAAGTTACAGCTAAAAGTGAAAATGGTCATAACTATTGAGTATAAGCTTTGTTACACATCCAATGCATAGATTAACTTTGATTACTACTTTCATAATCAATCTTTAACTTTAATCATATTGCAATTTGGAATTACTTGAACTTTCTTCAAAGTTACAGTTGGTAAGGCTGTTGAAATTTGAAATATTTGAGACAGAAAAGATTTTGGAAAATGGTTTTGTCACGTCTTAAGGTGGATGGGGAATCAAAGAGGGGTAGCCAAAATACCTTTTGCTTTTATTCTCACAAGTCACAATTACATGTATCCTTCCAAACACACCCTACCAATACCAAACACTAAATGCTCATCACCACAATTTACTACCTTTTTTTAAATAAAGAAAGGGTTTTTCTAACTTGTGCCCTAAGGGCACACATAAGGGTGTCTCGGGAATTGAAAAAGGTAAGAATATTCTTCTTGAAAAATGCATTTTTCAAATCCCGAGAAGAATATTATTATCTTTTTCAATTCCCGAGAAGAATATTCTTACCTTTTTTAATTCCCGAGACACCCTTATGTGTGCCCTTAGGGCACAAGTTAGAAAAATCCTAAGAGAAATGTCACAAATCGTCCCTGTGGTTTGCTCGATTCGCATTTTCATCCCTGTGCTCTTTTTTATCATTAGGGGTCCTTGTACTTTTCATTTTCATTGCTAGTATATATAAATTTTAATATATTTGTAAATTTATATTAATATATATTTTAATATAAACATATATTTTAAACCATATATATTGCTTAATACAAATATATATATATATAGAGATATATATATATATATATATATATATATATATATATATATATATATATATATATATATATATATATATATATATATATATATATATATATATATATATATATATATATATATATATATATATATATATATATATATATATATATATATATATATATATATATATATATATATATATATATATATATATATATATATATATATATATATATATATATATATATATATATATATATATATATATATATATATATATATATATATATATATATATATATATATATATATATATATATATATATATATATATATATATATATATATATATATATATATATATATATATATATATATATATATATATATATATATATATATATATATATATATATATATATATATATATATATATATATATATATATATATATATATATATATATATATATATATATATATATATATATATATATATATATATATATATATATATATATATATATATATATATATATATATATATATATATATATATATATATATATATATATATATATATATATATATATATATATATATATATATATATATATATATATATATATATATATATATATATATATATATATATATATATATATATATATATATATATATATATATATATATATATATATATATATATATATATATATATATATATATATATATATATATATATATATATATATATATATATATATATATATATATATATATATATATATATATATATATATATATATATATATATATATATATATATATATATATATATATATATATATATATATATATATATATATATATATATATATATATATATATATATATATATATATATATATATATATATATATATATATATATATATATATATATATATATATATATATATATATATATATATATATATATATATATATATATATATATATATATATATATATATATATATATATATATATATATATATATATATATATATATATATATATATATATATATATATATATATATATATATATATATATATATATATATATATATATATATATATATATATATATATATATATATATATATATATATATATATATATATATATATATATATATATATATATATATATATATATATATATATATATATATATATATATATATATATATATATATATATATATATATATATATATATATATATATATATATATATATATATATATATATATATATATATATATATATATATATATATATATATATATATATATATATATATATATATATATATATATATATATATATATATATATATATATATATATATATATATATATATATATATATATATATATATATATATATATATATATATATATATATATATATATATATATATATATATATATATATATATATATATATATATATATATATATATATATATATATATATATATATATATATATATATATATATATATATATATATATATA
>CM067169.1:162300373-162335373 GCA_034093135.1 Erigeron breviscapus | reverse complement strand
TATATATATATATATATATATATATATATATATATATATATATATATATATATATATATATATATATAAATATATATTAATATATATATATATATATATATATATATTTATATATACTTGATTTATATAAATCTTTTATACATACATATATACTTACAAGTACATATATATATATAAAATTACGTATATATATATATATATATATATATATATATATATACATATATATATTATGTATATATATAGATCTCACCATCCCAGCTATCTATTTACTAAAGCATACCTACCTAAGCCTAACCTGATCTCTATCGGTTTAAGTCCAATTCCTATGGCATACCTATAGTCATTGGTTCACTTAAACCATTTCTCTGATACCAACTTGTAACACCCAACATTTAAAAATACGGATTTCCAAAAACTTTTCACCTAACGGTGTTAAAGAATGCGGAATATCATTTCAAAAGTCCAAACCATAAAATCCAGTTTGGTTTGTTCATAAAATAGAAGGTGTTACTCGTCACATCATCAAAATAGTATAAATGGAAATCCTACGGTTTCCCAACATAAAACAACCGTATACAAGTCATATCAAAACGTAATAGTCATAGCGAAATCAAATGTCTAAAAGGAGCAGCAACTATGGGTAACTAATAGCATCTTCAAGTATTCTACCCATGCTCGCTCGTTATCCATCAACACACTTCTAGCTTGCTAAACCTGAGGGGACAACACATTTCAAGAAACAAGTGTTAGCTAACGAATTAGCTAAGTAAGATAACACTAAGTTAATAAAACGTTTGTCCAATTAAAACTTGGTAAAGCAGCTTTTCATATTAAAGACACATTTCGCATATCATCACATACATATCATAGCATCAACATCTTTCATGGTAGGATTAACCATCCTAAATGTGCCTAATCATCATTTCATCATCACATATCATCACATTAGGGGTGACATAAGTCACGCATATCATATAAGGTGTAAGTTTGTGTGTAGGCGGTCATAAGACCTAACGGGAACCTCACACCCGACTAGATGGATGAGCCATACGACGGTCCATCAAGTGTCGTTAAGGAATGACAAGCCACTCCAGGAGTAGTCCGTATGTTCAAGACATTGGTGGGTAATCACTCCACCCGGAGATACTCTAACCACGTAATTACGTTGCAAGGAGCCACCCAATCAACAACATATACGCACCCACCCGGCTAAGGTGAATACGGGTTAAGCTTAACACTTCATCATATATACGAGCTCGATTTCATCACATATAGTTTAGGTGACAAAGTTACCTAAACATATATATAATCATCTTTTACGTTTGGGCCCTTAAACGTGCACGTGTCATGGCAACTTAACAAGTCTAGTGAACTAGATGAGGCACATTTACTACATGCACATAACAACAATCAACAATCATGCATCACAAGATACTGCATGCACATACAACTCAACAATCATGCATCACAAGGCACATTTACTACATGCACATAACAACAATCAACAATCATGCATCTCAAGGCACATTTACTACATGCACATAACAACAATCAACAATCATGCATCACAAGGCACATTTACTACATGCACATAGCAAGCCATACAATCATGCATCACAAGATACTGCATATCACTTCATAACATAATACTACATCACACGTCATTTCATAACATACACTACATTACATATCATTAGGGACTGCATTTCAGCTCTCAATGGTCAACTACATAACCCATATTACCTCCCGTGTAACCCCGTATACCCACAAACAATTCAAGGTACCAATTGGGAAGTTATTATATGAAACCATCTTTTGTTGAACCCTCAGCGTGTCAAAGTAGTGTATCTTACCTCGAAGAAGCGCACGACAAATGATAACTACGTTACCGTGCAAAGCAAGTATTCCTGACCTCCTATAATCATTAAGCGATCATTAGACAAGCTAAAACCCACATCAATAAGGTCATAACTCAGACCTAAACACCTCTAAACATGACCCATGACATTGCTTTATGCATTGGAGGTTTGAGTAATACATTAGGACTCATAGAATCCGACGAAACTCGACCTTCACTCACTAATTCTACCTTTCAGGAAACTTGACATCAAAATCATCTTTTAAAAGCATTACCATTAGAAAATAGACTCTCTCACGATTCCGTGGATAGCTTATTTGTCAAAAACGGAGTTACGGTTCAAAAGTTATGGCCGTTTCAAAATTCAGTCGCTGTTGCGCCGCAACCTATTCCTCTGGAATCCAATTGCGCCGCAACTGGCTACGAATCAGCACAACAATCATCTTTTAACCTCCAAAACTTAACCAAACTCAACCCAAACGACCCCAAACCTTATGAACAACCTTTGAACCTTAAAATCCACCATATTAAGACCATTTTGATGCAATAAAATCCTTGATTAAACCACACATGAATTGCATCATAAAACAAACGTTATTTCGACATCAATTGACCCTCCAATGGTTTAGATCTGATTTCTAATGACTCATGTGATCAAAAAGACACAAAATCAAAATCAATATACCTCTATTACCTGAAGATCACAATGGGGATGCAAAATACTCGATCAATCACTCCTAAATCACACGTTTGAAGGATTTTCGGCTTAGAATTTTGATAGGGGATCAAAGGGGTGGCTAGGGCTTGAGAGAAAAATAATATTTCTGCAAATGATGAACTAATGGCTCCCCCCAAGACCCTAAACCCGTTTTTGACTTTCACACCATGTCAAAATTGGTCCCTAAGCTTCATAAAGTCATATTTCTTGCCCAAAACACCTATAGGGACTACATACAACTTATTAAACACTTCAAGCACCTCAAAAGGCATATAACTACACCTTAAACACATTACTACATCAATCATTAAGGCATTCAAGCCTCACACGTATAACACATTAACAACATCTAAGCATTAAATCTACCATAGACTTAACGGACACGTTATGTTGACTTAACGACTCAAGTCAACCGTTAATTAAAAAGTTTGGGATGTTACAATTACCTCCCCCTTAAGAGGATTCCGTCCTCGGAATCACTTCAGCGTAAAATAGGTGAGGATAATTTCCGAATCTACTTTCACCATAAATATGATTCCGTCCCACTTGCACAAGCTCAATTAACTTCCTATGAAGCTTCTTTTACTTTTTGGCCAAGGTTCTCAACCAGGCCAACTACAAACACTCCTTAACATCAATACTCATATCTCTCCACGGATTCACATTGGTTTCATATCAACATATTCATCATATCATCGTATACTCACCTCTTAATCCATGTCTTATATCTTTAATCAATTTACATATTAAGCACTAGCTTTACAACAAGCACGATTTCCCACGTCTTACGCACTAGCATTACATCTAGCACGATTTCCCTCATTTCACATATTACTTTAACATTAGGTACATTCATTACCTAATTAATCCCACATCTACTTTAACGTTTAATCCCACTACGTGCACCACTCATAGTGATTCATACGTGTATCTAGTGAACTAGATATACCGTACTTAAGTGCCACATATAAGTCATCACATAACAACATTAAGCCATAACATCGAAGCATTAAATCTACCATAGACTTAACGGACACGTTATGTTGACTTAACGACTCAAGTCAACCGTTAATTAAAAAGTTTGGGATGTTACAATTACCTCCCCCTTAAGAGGATTCCGTCCTCGGAATCACTTCAGCGTAAAATAGGTGAGGATAATTTCCGAATCTACTTTCACCATAAATATGATTCCGTCCCACTTGCACAAGCTCAATTAACTTCCTATGAAGCTTCTTTTACTTTTTGGCCAAGGATCTCAACCAGGCCAACTACAAACACTCCTTAACATCAATACTCATATCTCTCCACGGATTCACATTGGTTTCATATCAACATATTCATCATATCATCGTATACTCACCTCTTAATCCATGTCTTATATCTTTAATCAATTTACATATTAAGCACTAGCTTTACAACAAGCACGATTTCCCACGTCTTACGCACTAGCATTACATCTAGCACGATTTCCCTCATTTCACATATTACTTTAACATTAGGTACATTCATTACCTAATTAATCCCACATCTACTTTAACGTTTAATCCCACTACGTGCACCACTCATAGTGATTCATACGTGTATCTAGTGAACTAGATATACCGTACTTAAGTGCCACATATAAGTCATCACATAACAACATTAAGCCATAACATCGACATTATCAACAACACATATCTTAAACATATCATAGCACCGTCATTATAAGAATCATACTTCATATGCACATATATACTTCTACTTTAAACATCATCATATCAACATAAGTCATTTCAACATACATATATTCCCATAATACATTCAGCGAATACTATTTATTTGGCGGTTAAGCCTTCCAAGCACGTATCCTTACTAACTTGCTGTCACAACTCACATATTTCATTTGAACAAAGGGTCGACTCGCCATACTTTCGATGCATAACACATCCCTCCATAGAGGCTTACGGTTAGACCATATTACCCACTTTGCTCATAATAAGCTTCCTTTGTTCACCACAAAACCTTTAGACAATTTTGAGCTAATCAAAACACTTCTTTAACCATTCCAACTTTATGAACTATTGTCTTTATGATCTTTGGCTCTGCACTTTCCCTTCAATAACTTGTCGTATCATGAAATGACATCCCACACCTATGGCATAATCATTGTTGCCTATGAACACAACAATAAATCTCGAGGCACCATCACACAATCATATGATTTTACCAAGTTTCTAACTCATTCATTCCCTTTCCCATTAGTCTAAGAGTGATAGGCATCACTTGAGTTCACCATTTTTCTCATACTTTTTTAAAAAAAACTTCACATAACGGTCGTCTCGATTCAAAACATTCAACCATTTACTTTCACACTTTAAGAGCACTTCTTGATCATACATCTTTTCTTTTATGTCCAAGGAAACGGTGCAATAGTTCACCATGTAATAAGCATTTTTTTGGACAACTTGCCTACTAATTGCTCATGTCATATCATTACCTTTAACTTCTCACGCAACTTTGTCTCTTATTCCAAGGAGACGTGACCACTCACTTCCGTCAGAGGACCATTAAATTCTTTGTATTGCCACCAAACTTTCGGTGTCTAGCCTTGGCTTTTAACCCAATCACACGTCAACATATAAAATTTACTACACCTCGTATCATAATAGGTCGTATCACACTTCAGGCGGCATCCAAATGAGCATGTCACCACGGTTCATAAACTTCCTCAAGTACAACTTTTGGTCATTTCGTTCTCGGATACCGAAATCTTACTTTTAGACTTATAGTTCCACGCTGGTTATTTATGAATTTCCAGAATCCACTCACATAATACCAACATCTTCGTCTCTAGAAACATCACCTTTGACTGGCTCATTGTAGACAAGTGCTTACCATAACCTTATAGTCATGGAATTAAACATTAAATGGAACTTTGTTCCTTTCAATTCTACGCGTCACTTCTACTTTAAACATCATCATATCAACATAAGTCATTTCAACATACATATATTCCCATAATACATTCAGCGAATACTATTTATTTGGCGGTTAAGCCTTCCAAGCACGTATCCTTACTAACTTGCTGTCACAACTCACATATTTCATTTGAACAAAGGGTCGACTCGCCATACTTTCGATGCATAACACATCCCTCCATAGAGGCTTACGGTTAGACCATATTACCCACTTTGCTCATAATAAGCTTCCTTTGTTCACCACAAAACCTTTAGACAATTTTGAGCTAATCAAAACACTTCTTTAACCATTCCAACTTTATGAACTATTGTCTTTATGATCTTTGGCTCTGCACTTTCCCTTCAATAACTTGTCGTATCATGAAATGACATCCCACACCTATGGCATAATCATTGTTGCCTATGAACACAACAATAAATCTCGAGGCACCATCACACAATCATATGATTTTACCAAGTTTCTAACTCATTCATTCCCTTTCCCATTAGTCTAAGAGTGATAGGCATCACTTGAGTTCACCATTTTTCTCATACTTTTTTAAAAAAACTTCACATAACGGCCGTCTCGATTCAAAACATTCAACCATTTACTTTCACACTTTAAGAGCACTTCTTGATCATACATCTTTTCTTTTATGTCCAAGGAAACGGTGCAATAGTTCACCATGTAATAAGCATTTTTTTGGACAACTTGCCTACTAATTGCTCATGTCATATCATTACCTTTAACTTCTCACGCAACTTTGTCTCTTATTCCAAGGAGACGTGACCACTCACTTCCGTCAGAGGACCATTAAATTCTTTGTATTGCCACCAAACTTTCGGTGTCTAGCCTTGGCTTTTAATCCAATCACACGTCAATAGAAGGTTCAACCTCACGATCGCAATGAAACCGAGAACATTAATAGAACATCTCGAAACTACGGGTGGCCTCGACTTTTGAAGTATAATCTTTGCCTTACATAAGTAGATCACATAGGCGAGAAACATGATCAATTCGGAACCGAATGCTCCTGAAAACTTCTACTTCTTGTGATTTAAGTATCCATAGTTAACTCCGTCATCCAACCTCTTAACTTTTCATAAGGGAAAACTCTTTATCTTGAGAAGCAGTCAGACATAAGATTTCGTACTCATATAGGATATCAACATCACCTTCATGTCACACCGGCGAAGGCAATATGCGATAGAACTGCTAGAAAGGTTCATGTGTTAGTTCTCCATACCTTCATGCAATATAAGGAAGGATCTCCACCTGTAGATACTCGTTCCAATCGTCATCTAACATCCCGTAACGAAACCTAAACTTAAACGAGTCACAAATCCAAAACAGACCAAAATATGCGCCGCATGGATGGTGCATGCGCCTCCTAAATCGAGCATTTCTGATCAGTAACTTCCATGTGTTTGCACATGCCCCGCATAAACTTAAAAACTCAGAATATGCGCCACATACCATCTATGACCAGGAAAGATAATTTCAAACAAAATCTAAGCGTCTTCCTTACACCCAAGCACAACTTTAAGACTTCGCAGCTCGAAGAAAATCTCACATCATAACATGGTGTTCAGAGAATGGAAGGGCTTCATGGTTAAAAGGTTCATTCATCCATTGCGTTATCTTCTTTACTTGCTTCAGCTTCATCATTCTTTAACCCATAGATACACGTCTACTCTTCACGTGGTTAATTATGCCACCATCCAGTGATTCCATCATTCCCATCTTCACTCCATTCAGATCAGCACAGACACAGTCTCACAAACACACACATGTCGTGATACATTTACAATTACGTTCGCGACCGGAATTGTAACTGTATCCTTCCATACATGTGCCCGGTAACCCTTCTATGCGTCACCTACTTATAACCTTCAAAATCCAGCATCAACTCCACTCATCAACTTCAAGTCCATGTCCTTTAAACTAGTAGACTTAACAACATTGACTACTAATCATTTCACTCCTTATTATCTCAAAACTTCATTTAACTTCATGTACAACATAATCCTCATAAACATTTAATACGGCTATCACTTTCCATCGATCTTCTCACATTTCAACACGCTTGAGGCATCAACATCATTATAGTTGTAACACAGTGTTTACTCTCGACACATAAAGATTCACTACATAGAAATCTCTCCAACTTCATTACTTTGTACACCGGTCAACACAAGCATGGCCATACAAACACGCTCGCGTCGTGATACACTTGCAATTATGTTCCGGACCACAATTGTAGTTATATCCTTTCACATGCGTTTTTTTTTTTTTTTGGTTAATGGTTTCCCTGTGAATTATATTCCATCACCAAAAACATTACAAATCAAGTAGTATGGTTGAAATACCATACTAGTTCATAAACATGACAAATCATGCTATGTTTACAAGCGAAATCGCAAACTAGGTAAAACAAGTAAGATACTAGAGCTGTCCTAGCCATATACAACATTAGGCTAAATTATTTGAGTGAAACAAGTACCTCAAACATGCACATCAACTAGTAAATAGACAAATGAGAGGGACACATTTACAAGGAAACCGAAGTGACCTCAAACATGCACGTCAACCTGTCCAAGTACCAGTGAGAGGGACACATTTACAAGGCACCTATAACACATCAAACACAAAGCATTTCAAAACAACTAGTATCTAACAAATGCACTATACACACTAGCAGAATAAAGCATCACTAATGTGTTAAATCAATCAACTTCTGAATTGCAAAGTCGCGCCTATCTTGGATTTACCACTAAACATCGTGGTACCTTCCATTCTTCCAACAAACCATCAACTGCAAGTGTATGCTTGAACCGAATAGAGACCAATTTAAATCTGATAGTGGTTGTAATGAGGTCTACAAGCTGGTCCGGAGGTCTAGCATGGTTAGAAAATAACCGATTGTTCCTCTCTTGCCATATGAAGTAAGCAGTGGTCGCCACCAGTAATCTTCCAATTACATTCTTTGCTGATCTTGAATTAGACTTCCCAATAAGCCATTGGAGTATATCAGCCCATGAATCAGTCATATCAGGAACTTTTGCCATTATTTTGATCCGCTTCCATACCTGTGAAGAGTAATTACATTCAAAAAACAAATGTGAGTGAGAATCAGGTCCTTGTTTGCACAAGGAATAACAAAGGAGCTGGTAGTTTGTGTTGCCACTCGATCGACTCCAATGCATCATCTTGTCTTGGGTTTTGAGTTTCTCTCGAATAATCAGCCATACCAAAAACGCATGTCTAGGGATACTATGCGAATTCCATATAACTTTTGCCCAATTAACCTCGTTGCCCTTCATCCTAATCGAGTTCCAAACCACTCTAGAGGAAAACACATTCTCCCTACCATCCAATTCTTTCCAAACCATAGTATCAATCTGATTTGTATGTAAGTTAATAGGTGGAATGTTAATTAATACAGGAAAAAGATCAAGCCAAGCAGTTGGCCATTTCCACTCACCATTCTGAATTACATCAGCAACATTTGAGTCTAAAGAGAGGCCGGCTTGAGCAATCTGCCTAGGAGATATTAACGAATTTAATGGGCATACATCAGCCCATTTATCAAACCATAAGGACGTGTTTCTTCCATCTCCAATTTTCTTCCATAAAAATGGCCTAACAACATCTCTAAGCTGCAATAGTTTACGCCATCCCCAACTACAATTCTTAGGCTGCTTAACATCCCAAAAACTTCTATTTTTTAGCCTATAAGAATGCACCCATTT
Organism: Erigeron breviscapus; assembly: GCA_034093135.1. Taxonomy (NCBI): domain Eukaryota; kingdom Viridiplantae; phylum Streptophyta; class Magnoliopsida; order Asterales; family Asteraceae; genus Erigeron; species Erigeron breviscapus. Next base: position 162,326,105 of record CM067169.1, on the reverse strand, counting down.
TACCCATAAGGATTCTCTGTGAGATAGGAGGCTCCAAATGTGGTATACCATAAGTGATTTATTAACTTCAGTGATCCTACGAATATCCAAACCACCCTCATTTTTAGGTAAACACATTGAATTCCAAGACACTTTAGCCTTACCTTTCCCCATCGGCCCTTGACACCATAAAAAAGACCGCAATGTCTTTTCAAGATCCTTAATAATACTAGCTGGCAAAATAAACACAGAAGCCCAGTAGATATGAAAAGAAGAGAGGACATAATTTACCAATTGGACTCTACCCGCAAAAGATAAAGACTTGTTGCGCCAATCCGTTATCCTGTTTTCCAATCTTTCCACAAGCATATTACAATCCTTGTGAAGAAGACGAGTCGTTATTAATGGTACTCCAAGATAACGAACAGGAAGTGAACCTTCTTCAAATGGCATCACCAACAGTATAGCCTGCTTGACATGATTAGCAACATTACAGAAATAAGCTTTACTTTTAGGAATACTTGGAACTAGCCCTGACATATCCTTAAAGACATTCACAGCATTCATAACCGTTTTGGCTGAATTTGTATCTCCTCTAGCAAATAAAAATAAGTCATCTACAAAACAAAGGTTAATAATGCGCTCTTTCTCACACTTGTCGTGAAATCGGAAGCTAGCAGTAGAGAGCACCGAGTTCTGAAGAACAAGTGTAAGAACTTCCATCACAAGGGTGAATAAATAAGGAGATAATGGATCTCCCTGTCTCAATCCCCGTCCTCCTTTAAAATAACCATAAACATTCCCATTTACCACCAAAGAGAATGAAGCAGAAGTGACACAAACCATAATCCATTTGATCATTTGCTTGTGAAAACCAAAACCATTAAGAGCAGCCTCAAGAAACTTCCAGTCAACCGTATCGTAAGCTTTCTGAATATCAATTTTGAAAGCACATCTAGGGGGACCAGAATTACGATGGTAGTTGTGCATCAATTCCTGAGTAAGTAAAATATTATCCGAGATTCTACGACCAGGAACAAATGATGATTGGTTTATACTCACTATATCATGAAGACCATCCTTAATTCTATTAGTGATTATCTTACTAATACACTTATAAATAGTGTTACAGCAAGAAATAGGCCGGTAATCAGTAATAGAAGATGGTGTAGGTACCTTTGGAACTAAAGCAATCAAAGTATGATTTACCTCCTGAAGAAGCTTATTGTTTCGGAAAAATTCTTGAATAGCAAGGCATACATCATTACCCACTATATCCCATGCACTTTTAAAGAATGTAGAAGTAAATCCATCAGGTCCAGGAGCCTTATCTTCACCTATAGAGAACATGGCAAGCCGAATCTCCTCATTGGATACATTTCGAACCATTTCAGAGGCTTTCTGAGTAGATAACTTTCGTGTAAAAAAATCAGAGGATGGGGATGAACTTGTAGCCCCTTCACATCCCAAAAACTTCTCGTAGTGTTGCACAAAGGCTGTTGTAGCAGCCCCTCCTTCATGTAAAACACCATCTGTATCTCTAATGACTTCAATTCGGCTACGGTGATTTTTACTTTTCACATAATTATGAAAATATGCCGAATTTCGGTCACCCACTGCAAGCCATTCCACTTTAGCTTTTTGTTTCAAAAACCTCTCTTCATCAAGATGTGCAATCTGAAATTCTTTTAAACAAGCAGCTTCATTCTCCAACAAAGATGAATCAGTCGGGTCTTTATCAATCTCAATCTGCATCGCATCAAGAGAAGCACGCAAAGTAGTAACTTTTTTATGCAAATTACCTTGCTGTAGTAACAATTTACACATAGGACGTTTACATTCTTTGAGGCGCTTTACAACTTTAAACATATGGTGACCTATAACTTCCATTTTCCACGATTCAATCACAGCTTCCAAGAAACCTTGCTTATGAACAAGAAAGTTTGCAAACTTAAAAGGCTTTGGACGGCTGCGAGAAATAGATGGCAACTTAAGAATACATGGAGAGTGATCAGACACTCTATAAGGCTGGAAGATTGCACATGAAGCTGGGAATTCATCAATGAAACTAATGTTACCCATAACACGATCGATTTTCTTGAATATACCCCCACCTCTTTTCGGCTTTTGATTCCACGTATAATGTAAACCAGAACTGTTAATATCAACCACTTCAATTCAATCAACACATTCCTTAAATTCTCGCATACTAAGAGTCACACTTGAAGAACCATGGTAGCTATCCTCCAAATTCAAAGCCGAATTGAAATCTCCCATAATAACCCATGGCTTATTATGAACCAAAGCTTTATGAACAGCAAGATTATGCCACAATTCTCTTCTATTCTTGTAATGGTTATCAGCATATACAAAAGAACAAAAAAGAACTCGTTTATCTTCCTTGAAAATGACTTGAACATGAATAACCTGATCAGTTTGAGATAAAAGCATAACATCAACTACTTCGGTATTCCAACCAAGAATTATTCGAGTGCCTTTCTGACAGATATTACCATTTGAAAGCCAATCCCAAGTTCTACAGATTCTTTTACATATATCATACAGATTGGACACATTAACATGCGATTCCATATATTGCACATAAATTCAGAAAATTTTCAGAAACCACCTGTCGAACCTCCTTTTGTTTTAGCGAGCGGTTCAGCCCCCTAATATTCCAGGAGGCTATACTACCCATTGACACCATCCAATCCGGGAGTGCTTGCCCCCTCAGTAGAGATTTTCACATTTTGCTTCATGCTCAGAAAATCAGCAGCCTCATTGTGTACCTCATCCACTTCGTCATCATCAGAATCAATAGAAAATGCCTCATCCATCTTTGCCTTTAATTTCGCAGCCTTTTCAGCCATTTCACTTTCTGTGGCTTCCCGAAGTACAGGTTCACTTTGTTTAGTCCCATAATCAGTTAATGGGTCTATGTCATCTCCTTTTTGTCCATCTTCATCTACCAAGACTCCAAACGAATTCTTGGTTGGAATCTGCCCTTTTGAGGTGCTTGCTTGATCAGTACTCGTTTTTGGTTTCACCACGGGTCGATATTCGAACTTAGGTTTCTGTTTTTGGACCGGAAATCCTTGCCTTGCACCTTTCTTTTTGCCAACTAGCTGAAAACCATCACTGTCCACCTCCTTCCCAGCTTTAGGTTGCTTTTTAACAGCTTTTGCACATTGATCATCTATATGTCCATAAACACAACATAATGAGCATCTAGGAGGTTTCCATTCATACTCAACTTTCATGAATTCCTTCGTATAGCCATCACCATCCATATCAGGAATTTCAATAGATAATTCATCCTTAAAATCAGAATTTGCCGAAATTTCTATAAGTGCTCTTGCATAACTACTACGGCCCCACGACTCAGTACACATGGCACTTGTATAAGCATCAAGTTGTTTCGGATTACCAAGCCTAGAAGCAAGCATGCTTAAACCATCATCTGAGTAAGCTGCAATCGGGACATTATGGATTTTGATCCATACTGCCACCTCCTTTATTTCTTCTTTTTGGAGTTTCACATTTGGGGACCAAACTTTTAAAAACAACGGTATACCTCGAATTGTCCATGGTCCTCCTTCAAGTGCATTCTGCATACCATTCTTATCCGCGAATTTGAAGAAAAAGAAACCATTTGCATTCATCATTACTTTTTGCAAACCAAACTTCTTCCAATTCATTTTGACAAAATAATCAACCACCGGGTATGCAATTCTATCGCCAAGAAAGTAACCAAACAAAGTATTCGCAAATCTGTCTTGCACTTGTCGGACAGATTCCTTTGGTAGTACTACATCAACACCTTCTTTTTCTACCATATTTTCAATTTTCCTAAAGTTAACCACTTTTTTAATGGAGCCAGCCTTCAGTTTCGCAGCAAAAGAGCTAGTAGTATTCACTTCTTTTGCAGCCCCAGTGTCGTGCACCTCTTCACCATTCTTCCTACCATCATCTTGGAGACCCTTCAATGGTGTTTGCAAAACCTGTTCATCCTTCTTGGTTTCTTCATGCATAGTAGGGTCAGTATAAACCCACTCGTGGCTATATGGGTATCACCATCAGAAGTTTCCATGGTGGAATCAACGCCACCACCCAATGGTTTCTCATCATCCTTACGCAAATCAGAACCACCAGTAGGTATCGATCCCTTTGCACCAGCATCATCAACATTCAAAACCTCCGGATCAGGAATACCTTTTACATACCCAAACTCATCAAACTCCATACCATTAACCCCATTCTGATCTGATGCAGCAGCGGTATAACTCTTTCCATTTTTCTCATTGTCTAACGACGAAGCAACAGGAGTTTGCTCGGTAGGATGACTACCACCTGATGCTTTTTTAGAGGCTTTCTTATCGCCTGACCCCTTACCCCGAACGCCATCAGGAGGCGTGGATCTAGGGGCAACATGTTTCTCCTCCTTCGAAACCTTACTAGGGTTTTTTAGGATAGAACGAACCGGCACATGCTTTCCATCAATATTCTTAATTTTTGAAGCAACACCAGGCGGGATACTTTTAAGATTCAATCTCTCCATAAACAAAGGAAACTCAAACAACCATAAATCACAAATCAGCCAAGAAACGAAACAAAAAAAACAACAAAAACTCTAAAAAATGGCACGACCACCGTAACCAAGAGCCAAATCTCTTAATCGTTTAACAAGTTCCACTGATCTAGCTAAACTACAATAATAGCCGTGATCACGAACAGGTTAAAGGATCAGAAATATGGCAATCAGAAAAAGGGGCAGCGATCAAAAGACAAGAAAGTGCAAACCCTACAAAACCGAAACTACAAAGAATAGATCGGATCTAGGGAGGCAACAATCGAAAGAGATCTAACAAAATAATCAAGAAAACTCTCCAACGTGCACATCTATTGATCCAAGGAACAATCGAGAGGGACATATTGACAAGAGAATCAAGATCGAATGCTAGAAAGAAGGAGAGAAAAATCGACGGCCATTGGAGAGAAAATTAGGGTTTTGTGTGTGTTTTTTTTAAACTTCAAAATTGTACCAAAGGCAGTTTCGTTACCACCATTGTGTATCATCTTCTTTTCACCAATTCCATTCATCTAAACCTCCAACTTTTGTCCATCTCAACAACTTCTCACATAATATAAGGCAAAAGTTTATCAAATTCAGTTAGAGGAATAGAAGATCACCTCGAGGACCGTCTATCGTAACAATAGAATAACTTAGCGACGGAGAAGCGAGAAACGGAAGAATAAAGGCTAAAACACATATTCAGATATCAATAAACAATCATCATATAGCCTTATTCTTACACTCTCACTCATCCCAGCCCGTCTTAGGGCATTTCATCTCAAAGGCTAAGCATACCTACCTAAGCCTAACCTGATCTCTATCGGTTTAAGTCCAATTCCTATGGCATACCTATAGTCATTGGTTCACTTAAACCATTTCTCTGATACCAACTTGTAACACCCAACATTTAAAAATACGGATTTCCAAAAACTTTTCACCTAACGGTGTTAAAGAATGCGGAATATCATTTCAAAAGTCCAAACCATAAAATCCAGTTTGGTTTGTTCATAAAATAGAAGGTGTTACTCGTCACATCATCAAAATAGTATAAATGGAAATCCTACGGTTGCCCAACATAAAACAACCGTATACAAGTCATATCAAAACGTAATAGTCATAGCAAAATCAAATGTCTAAAAGGAGCAGCAACTATGGGTAACTAATAGCATCTTCAAGTATTCTACCCATGTCTCGCTCGTTATCCATCAACAAACTTCTAGCTTTCTAAACCTAAGGGGACAACACATTTCAAGAAACTAGTGTTAGCTAACGAATTAGCTAAGTAAGATAACACTAAGTTAATAAAACGTTTGTCCAATTAAAACTTGGTAAATCAGCTTTTCATATTAAAGACACATTTCGCATATCATCACATACATATCATAGCATCAACATCTTTCATGGTAGGATTAACCATCCTAAATGTGCCTAATCATCATTTCATCATCACATATCATCACATTAGGGGTGACATAAGTCACGCATATCATATAAGGTGTAAGTTTGTATGTAGGCGGTCATAAGACCTAACGGGAACCTCACACCCGACTAGATGGATGAGCCATACGGCGGTCCATCAAGTGTCGTTAAGGAATGGAAAGCCACTCCAGGAGTAGCCCGTATGTTCAAGACATTGGTGGGTAATCACTCCACCCGGAGATACTCTAACCACGTAATTACGTTGCAAGGAGCCACCCAAGCAACAACATATACGCACCCACCCGGCTAAGGTGAATACGGGTTAAGCTTAACACTTCATCATATATACGAGCTCGATTTCATCACATATAGTTTAGGTGACAAAGTTACCTAAACATAATATATAATCATCTTTTACGTTTGGGCCCTTAAACGTGCACGTGTCATGGCAGCTTAACAAGTCTAGTGAACTAGATGAGCAAGTCATACAATCATGCACATAACAACAATCAACAACATATACTACATCTCAATGCATCACATGATACTGCATATCACTTCATAACATAATACTACATCACACGTCATTTCATAACATACACTACATTACATATCATTAGGGACTGCATTTCAGGTCTCAATGGTCAACTACATAACCCATATTACCTCCCGTGTAACCCCGTATACCTACAAACAATTAAAGGTACCAATTGGGAAGTTATTATATGAAACCATCTTTTGTTGAACCCTCAGCGTGTCAAAGTAGTGTATCTTACCTCGAAGAAGCGCACGACAAATGATAACTACGTTACCGTGCAAAGCAAGTATTCCTGACCTCCTATAATCATTAAGCGATCATTAGACAAGCTAAACCCACATCAATAAGGTCATAACTCAGACCTAAACACCTCTAAACATGACCCATGACATTGCTTTATGCATTGGAGGTTTGAGTAATACATTAGGACTCATAGAATCCGACGAAACTCGACCTTCACTCACTAATTCTACCTTTCAGGAAACTTGACATCAAAATCATATTTTAAAATCATTACCATTAGAAAATATACTCTCTCACGATTCCGTGGATAGCTTATTTGTCAAAAACGGAGTTACAGTTCAAAAGTTATGGTCGTTTCAAAATTCAGTCGCTGTTGCGCCGCAATGACTCATTGCGCCGCAACCTATTCCTCTGGAATCCAATTGCGCCGCAACTGGCTACGAATCAGCACATCAATCATCTTTTAACCTCCAAAACTTAACCAAACTCAACCCAAACGACCCCAAACCTTATGAACAACCTTTGAACCTTAAAATCCACCATATTAAGACCATTTTGATGCAATAAAATCTTTGATTAAACCACACATGAATTGCATCATAAAACAAACGTTATTTCGACATCAATTGACCCTCCAATGGTTTAGATCTGATTTCTAATGACTCATGTGATTAAAAAGACACAAAATCAAAATCAATATACCTTTATTACCTGAAGATCACAATGGGGATGCAAAATACTCGATCAATCACTCCTAAATCACACGTTTGAAGGATTTTCGGCTTAGAATTTTGATAGGGGATCAAAGGGGTGGCTAGGGCTTGAGAGAAAAATAATATTTCTGCAAATGATGAACTAATGGCTCCCCCCAAGACCCTAAACCCGTTTTTGACTTTCACACCATGTCAAAATTGGTCCCTAAGCTTCATAAAGTCATATTTCTTGCCCAAAACACCTATAGGGACTACATACAACTTATTAAACACTTCAAGCACCTCAAAAGGCATATAACTACACCTTAAACACATTACTACATCAATCATTAAGACATTCAAGCCTCACACGTATAACACATTAACCACATCTAAGCATTAAATCTACCATAGACTTAACGGACACGTTATGTTGACTTAACGACTCAAGTCAACCGTTAATTAAAAAGTTTGGGATGTTACAAGTTACAAAATACACAGGTCCTTTTTGGACTCAAAATTAAGCTGGACTCATTTTATCTATATATATATATATATATAAATATTGTGAGAGAAAAGTGAAACTCAATATATATATATATTATATATATATATATATATATTATATATATATATATATGATATAAACTGTAAGTCTCAAAATAAGGAAATATAAAAATTATATATATATATTATATATATATATATAGGGGACCCTTATTTTGAGAACCCATTTTTTTGTAAGAACCGTGAGAACTCTTAAATTTCATATTGGAACACATGTTTTTTTGTTCATTCACATGTGAAACGTTATAAAAACATATGTTGTAGAAGAAATTTTTTTCCGAAACTTATATATAGCCGTTTGTCACATGTGAACAAAAAACGTGAACAAATTCATTCACAAGTTCATAAAAGGCTAATTTGAAGGTTTCTTAAAAAAGTTTCTTCTACAACATATATTTTTATATCATTTCACATGTGAATGAACAAAAAAACATGTGAACAAATATATAATTTAAGAGTTCTCATGGTTCTTACAAAAAAAATGGTTCTCAAAATAAGGAAACTCTCTCTCTCTCTCTCTCTCTCTATATATATATATATATATATATTGAATATATATATATATATATAGCAGAGAGAGATATTTAATTAAATAAATAGTGGTTAATTGGGTCCTAGTGTACACAACGGTGACAAGTAAGTAATAACTGGCTCCACATCAGCCCTTATCCGGTACAGTTTTACAAAAGAAGTTTTTACCGGTTTCAATCCCCATAATAGATATTTTAAAAGTATTGTCCTGTAAAATATATTCCGAACAAGTTGGAATACTTTCCAATCAAATAGCCCTTGATTAAAACCACATAAAAAAGATTGTCACATAATATTTAAAGGACTATTATTCCTCTGAAATGATATTAAATATTGGCAGAAAAAAATAGTTCTAAACAAATTTTTGAAAACATAACTTATTTGCTAATCAATGATGGACGTAAATGTGGCCGATGTGATCAATTTTCAATCTTTTGTTGTCATTTTATTTTTACTTAATTATTATGGATGGGCAATTTTGGGAGGGGCCAGTTGATTGTTTTGCTTCATATATAGAGTCACTATGTTGTTACATAAAATGCAGTGGAAATGAAATCATTTTAGATATATCAGAGAAATACTCGCGCAATGTTGTAACGGTAGTATGTGATGACTGATGATGGTGATGGTTAAAATGTATTTATAATAGATGTAACATCCCAAACTTTTTATGTTTGACGTTTGACTTGTCCGTTAGTCAACGTTAGGTTACGTCAAGTTATATGCCTTAATTGGATTACGTGATTAAATGCTTATGTATTTAATATATGAAACGTGGGATTAATGTGTTAATGTGAAATATGATTAATGTGATGAAAAGAATGATAAATGATGATCAATAAAGTCACAAAGTGTTTCCGATAGGAGTTAACAGTCGTTAAGTGTTCCCGTATGCGTTAAACGAGCAATTAGGTTACGAAACGAGCTATAAGGAAGTGCGAGGGCTTAGATGTTAAGTTTTGAAAGTTGTCCCAGCATAAATAGGACCTAAATTACATCCCATATGTCTGATAATCAGATCCAAAACCCTAAGATATTCTCACACACAAAACCCTAGCTCTTTTTTTCAAGTTTAGGCGATTTCTTGGCTGTTCGAAAAGGATTTTGATTGCTTTTTGATCCGTTAATCTTCCCTACATGTATAACATCATCTATTTGATTGTTATTAAGTTTTCAGTTAGGTTTTGTCCCTGTAGATTCGGCCATGAGGGTTGGGGTTGCTCAATCTTGACGTTTTCGGTTAAAAACAACGTTTTCGTGAATAGAATCGTTAATTGAATTGGTTAACAACATCAAGTTGCAAACATTAATGATGAATTATGTTGTTTAGATGTATTAAAGTCTATTCCAGGTGGTTAATTGGAAACTCATTTGATGTATTGAGTTTTTGATCAAAACGTTACCGATTTTGCGTCTTTCGGGTGATTTAAAGTGTGTGTCTTTGTTGTAAACGATTAGAGGATTAATTGATGCTCTCACAGGTTCAATTGGGTCTTATTCAATGTTAATTTAATGGGTATAAGTCGAGGTGGAGCTTTGGGACTCGTTTGAAAGGAGTTTAAGATGAAACGAAGTTGAAGTTGCTGGCCGAGCCCCGATATGCGGCGCATGGGGATTCCATGTGGCGCATATTTAGTTCTGGTGGTCGTTTAGGATTGTTTTCATGCTCGTTTGACCCATGGACCTTATGCTTAGGTTACCTTATGGTATAGAGAACTTAGAGAGGTTCTTTGGAGCCCCGTTTATGTTACATATTGGTTATATGTTTGCTATAGGTAGTCGGAAACACAAACAAGACACATTAACTTTGTGTATTGCTCGTTGTGCTCGTCACAAGGTAAGATAACATCTTTTACCACATGAAGGACAACAAAACATAGTTTTCATAAGTTAACTTCCCAAATGAATGTTTGTATGTTTATATGTATTCGGGAATGAATGGGAGGTTACTATGGGAATGATTATGTTACCATTGATGATGAATGGTTTATGACACATGCACGGTTAAGGGCCCTAAAGTAAAGAAAAGATTTATGTGATTAGTTTAGTTGAAAGTTAGCCTAAGCTAATAAGATATGAAGTCTCGAGCAAAAGTATAAAGCTGTGTTAAGCTTAACCCATGCTAATTCTTCGGAGCTAGTGTGTATGTGGTCACGTGGTGTGGGAATCTAGATACCTCCCCGTGGCATAGTTATGTTTGAGTGTATCCGGGTGGAGTAACTAACCACTACACGCGCAAAGGTTAAACGATATACTCAGTTCGATTGACTTTGTCTTTTCTTAACGACAACGATGGATCACCGTAAGGTCTACCCATCAAGTCGGGTGTAAGGACTCCATGTAAGGTCTTATGGCCGTACACACAACCCCACGTCCCTAAGTATGTGTGGCTTATGTCACATAGCCTACGTCTAGGCAAAAGAAAAGTAAAGAAAGAAAGTAAAGTAAATAAAGAAAGTAAAGTATGAAAGGATAGGCACAATTAGGATATGATGAATCCTAATGTGTTATGTTTAATGTTGTGTAGGTGATAACTCTAATGTAATATGACATGTGCTATGACGATTATGTGATATTAACAATTATGAAATGCTTTTGTTAATATATAATGAATTGACAAATGATTTCTTAAACCCATGTTATCTTACTTAGCTTTTAAAGCTAACACTTGCTCTTTTGAAATATCGTTGTTCCCTCAGGTTAAGCAGGTTTGAACTAGTGAAAGATTTAGCTTGGTGAGGCGGGTAGTTGCTATGAAGAAGACATTTAGTTTCCCCGCTTAGACATTCATGTTTAGCCATAATGATGTCGGTTACTTTTATTAAGACTTATGTAATATTTTTGTTGGCATTCATGTTGGTGTCAAATCTGGATTATCTTATACTGTTTTGATGATATGGACGTAGTAACACCACTTTTTATAAATGAACGATCTGTTACGGAGTAGTTATATTTTAAAGGTTCTGTTTCCGCATTTCTAAACGCCGTTAGGCAAAAGTTTTTGAAAATCCAAATTTTAAAATAACGGGTGTTACAATAAATATTATAAGTGTTTTAAAAGATTGGGTAATAAAATAATAATAGATGAGTAGAATAAAATAGACAAATCTGAGTTTTTAGGTTACAATTATTTACTTTAGCCACTTAATTTTACAAACTAAGTTAGCATATATAGTGAGACTATATATCTTATAGGGACTAGTGCGCCAATTTTTCAAGTACACAAAGAGTTTAGTTAATCAATTAATCTTAGTGATAAAGATATCATTATATTAATTTACAACTTTTGTCGTTGAAAAAATAAATAAATTTTACTAACAAGGTACCCGCGCAGTGTGGTGGTGGTTGTAGCAACAACGGTGTGGTGGTGGGGGACTGGTGGTGGAGGCGGCGTCGAGTGGTGTAGATAATTGATGTAAAAGTAATTGATGTAAAGAGTTAATGGAGATATTTTAAAAGATAAATGATTGATAGTGTAATTTAATCATTTTGTGTATGTGAAAATATTTTAAGGGGTGCTAATAATAATTATTACACAATTTTTCAATACTTCCAAAAATAAGGATGTGTTTTCTTTTATAAGACTAGCACGATACGCGCGCGATACGGCGGTGGTGGCAGCGACGACGGTTTGATGTGGCGGCGATGCCGAATGGTGTAGGTTGATGTAAATGTAATTATGTAAAGGTGGTTATAGAGATATTTTAGAAGATAAGAGTTTAGGGTGTAAAATTAGTTCATTAAGGTCAACTAGGTACTTTTTTATAAGTAATAAAGAGTGAAAGTTCATTAAGAGTAAATTGATCATTTCTAAATTTTATTTTTTCTAACTTTTCAATAAATAGATATAATAATTTTTATAATGTAGTAAAGATAGTATAGATATAACGTAGTTGTTAAGATACAAATCATATTCTTGAAATAAGTTATGTTGAATGCATTGTATGTTCCATAGATAAGATTCAATATCAATTTTCTCTTTTCTGATATAAGTCGTTAATTAGCGCCCAATCAATAATTTTTCTAAAAATATAAAACTATTTTAAATATAGTGGAATAACATAAACATATGTTATGAATAATTTAACTCGATATTTTGGTAAAAAATCTAAGACAAATGTAAGAGAACTACGTACAGAAGGAAATTATGGTTTTAGGAACATTATTTTATTTACTCATTCACTATAGTCTAAGTATCAGATTAAATATGTATTAAAACTCTGTATATATACATACCCAAATTGTAATAAAAGGAATTTGATGTCGATGTAATAATATTGCCAAATTTATTAGTATTATTATTATATTGACATGAATATAATATGGTAAGGAAAAGATGGTGTTGAATTTGAACGTAGATCTAGAAAAGGGGCTAAGAAAAGTGGTTACGAAAAAGTTAGGAGTTTTGTTTGTAAGTGAGGAATGAAGACAAAAGAGGCTTCAAATGGGGGCATATTTAAAGACAAGGAGACAAGGAGCTTAAGCTAACTTCCAAATGCCAAATGCCACCGTTTCTCCACTTGTTACCCCCACCTCTATCTATCTCTTTGCCTCGAGACTCTCCCTAATGCCAAACCAACTTATTTATGTGAGTTAGCCATTTGTTTGTCTTAAGATGGGTTTGAGTTACTTTTTAGTTTCTTGGTTCAAGTCTTGACACGATAAAATTTTCTTCCTCGATAATTTCTAGCGATATATGCTCTTTAGCTCTCTAATATGAACCCTATTAAAACAATATATATTATACCTGTTAACATTCATGAGTAATTCAGACCTTAATAAAAAAATTGTTTCTCTGTTTATCTCCCTTTCTTATTTATAGATAAGATATATGTGATTAATTTGATAGAATTACATACTTATAAATTTGATGTTAATAAATGGGTTTCATTCCTTTACTTTTTTAATATTAATCTTTGTTCTATCAAATGTTACTTAACATATAAATCACATAGTATTATTTTTCATAAATCTGTAACTAGTAATGAGAAAAAAAAATGTTTTCTGTTATAGTTATTTTCAACATATACTGCTTAAATTTTTTTAAGTAGAAAAAATCAAACTTGCTTAAACTTTGTTGTAATGATGCCAGACGTTTCTACGTATAGACACATGTATGCTTCCACAAGAAAGAATACACATGGTATAATTATTTAAATATTGAAACCAAAACAAGTAAAAAAGAATTTAAGAATGTTGACATCAAAATTAAGCTGCATGATTCGAACTCGACTAATTTAAAGTCATTAAAAATCGTATTTGAGCTAATCGGATATTAACTTTGTACTTTGGAGTTAAATATTCTTATTTCTCATAATCTCGTATCATTTATCAATAATCTAGTCATTGATCGTTTTGACTTTTGACTTACAAAATTTCTGTAATCAACCCGTATGTATAACTAGACCTGTCTAGCATAACATAAGAGAACAAAATGAAGGCCAAGTAATTTTGTTAGCACTGTTAAAAAAAAAGGGATTTTTGTTAGCAATTTTTATTCTATTGCACAGGCCGTAGGGGACAGGGCCAAGAATTTTTTGTGCTAAAGGTGCTCTATTGGGCTATGTTACGGCCATATTTGAATGTGGACACTTATTTTTTGGGCCCTTTGTTTTGGATACCTTTTTTGTACTTTTTTTCCTTTTATTATTTGAGCAACTGAACGTGGACTGTTATTTTTTGGGCCATTTGTTTTGGATAGGTTTTTTGTACTTTATTTGTTTTTTTTTTCAAGCATACGGGGATAACTTAGATGATGTTAACATAATATAAGTTAGATGATGTTGCTCTCACAAAGCATAAAATTCATGGGGTGCTTTTTAACATGTGTTAAATATGATGTGAGTACAACATCATGATATTAACATCATCTAACATTTTCCCCATAATGAAATGACGTTCTTTTTATTTTTCCGTTAGAGAATTAGGTATCCTCTCGCGACGTTGAACCACCTAGGATGCCACATCAGTTTTAACCATTTCACTGTTGTGAGCACAAAAATCAAGAACCAAAGGGTTGGGTCACCCCATGGCCCATACCCATGCTCTTATCAATTGTAACGATTTTCACTAATGTAAGAATAGACTAACAACGATAATGAAAACTAAAAAAGTAGTCTTTCAAATATATTTCATTTCATTTTTCTAATAAACAAATGAATGAAATATGTAATTTTGCAGCAATCAATCAAACATGTGTGCGTCACTGCATGAATTTAAAAATGAGTATCTTCATAAAACATACAAAGGACTTGTAACTAACACTAGCCAACCTTAAGTTGACCCACTTACAAACAAACAAACATAGAAGTTCTTTATCTTAAAGTTTTCGATCCAAATCAAAAATGTAGAAAGTAACACCTTTCTATTTATAACATTAGTCCATCACATTATAGTCATAGTCTAGTTTTGTTCTTCATAAAATATGTGAATGGCAACCTTACAACACCAAACAAATGAGGTTCAAAAAATACATGGGTGCACCAGTGAGATTACTAAGAAGGGCAAGAGAGGTGTATGTTGAAAGAATGGTCGATCTCGATGAAAAGGTTGGACCGATCACCAATATGTGTGGTTTCCCGCCGCCAGCACCACCACCACAACACTTTGGTGCAAATTATTGGACTATTAGTCATATATGTAGCAAATGTGACGATAGAGAGCCGGTCCTACTAAGAACATCATCTGAAAGGGTTACTACTACGAGTAGTAGAGAGTTTGATGTGGACGATCTGACACAACGTTGCTACAGCTCTTTAGGGTTGGGAAGAGTCGCGACTATAGATGAGGATAGGTGGTATGAATTTGATGAAGAAATAAATATCAGAATTGAGTTTTATATTTCAAGAAGCAGAAGCCAAGCAATTGGTAGGAGGGGAATTGGCGGATATTATTAATTATAATTAGAAGTTGATCACGAACATGTTTCACCATATGTTTTGCTTTCTTCCATCAATATTCTCTCTTGATATGTAATGTCACAGAGATATATATATGTGCTTATGTATCATGCCAGAAATACCTTTAGTAACGGAATTTGAGTTCATCTCTACGTAGAGGGCCAAATATATGTTTTATTTTCTTTTTGGATACCTTATATTAATGGTTCCCACGAAGACTATTTTCTTACTAAAAACCCAAGGGTTCCTTGTGGAGGCCTAATAAATAATAATAAAAACATAGATGTCTAAAGTTCAAATTCTGAAAGTAAAGATATACTCCTTGTGGCCATTTACTCTGGATCGACTTATGACAAAAATGACGCCTAGTCGGCCGCAAAACAGTCACCGGTTATCTTTGATTCTAATGCCACGTCATTAGGAGTGGGATGGGCCATGACCCATTCTAGACTTTGGATTCTTCTATATCTATATCTATACTACTCTATAAAGCAAACTAACTCCTCCATTTAAGTAATTAATATTTTGAAATGACCATATTACCCTTCCTCTTTATTCACTAATATAAACATCTTCACCTATTTACCTATAATACCCTTAATGAAATAAATTACAACATATATCCTCTAACCCTTAAAGAACCATATTAACTCCTCTTACATCAATTAATTTACATTCACCACCACGCCACCACCACCGTCACCGCCGCACATCGCTGCCCACTACCGCCGTCGCCACACCTTCGTCGCTACCATAGTAACCGGATTCACTGAAGACCCCGCGAATTTCGTTTTTGGTTCGGCGATCCAATTCGCGATACGATTCGCGTACCGATTCGCGAACCAAAGACAAAAAACACCGAACTGGTAGAGGGTGGTGAATTGGGTTCGGTTAATTGTGTTCGGGTTAAAATTTTTTGGTTTAACTAGTAATTGAACTTTGCAATTATCAAATAAATACATTAAATGCATGTCCAAAGAGATGAGTAATTATTAAGACAAAAGGTTGAGTAATTTTAAAGTATTTGTTTTATTTTATGTAGTTGATTTTAAATTTCTAACTGTAAAACTTGTAATTTCTATTTTGAAGTATTGAAAATGTTTGAACTTTGGAGTATCATAATATCTGAATCTATAATTGTATTTTTAAATTCGGATTCACCGAACCGAAATGTACCGAAGCGAACCGAAATGAGTCTACCCCCTCCGAACCAGATTCGTGGGACATCGTGAATTGCGATCCCGAATCTCGAACCTGAACCGGAGCGAATCGCGAATCAGGTGACTATGGTCGCTACCACCATCACCGCTGCATCACGCGGGCATCCGTCTAGTTACATTTCATATATGTAGTTTCATATTTGTATAAGGCTTTTCTGTCTTTTGGCCCATCTTAATTTTAAGAGTTCTTTAATGATCTGATGTTTGATTGTTACTCCGTATTAAAGAACTTTTATTATTAATAATTTCTTATATATTACTCGTATGTTTTAGTTTTTCTTTTTCTTGTTTTTTTTTTTGAAAGGTAATCTCGCTGAAAACTTCTTAGTTTTGCCAATACTTTCCATTGTAGCTCAGTGGTTGAACACCAGCTTTACGTGCTAGATAAATGATTCACACCTTTAAAAAAAAAAATAAGATAATGTACCAATTATAGTTGTATACATTGAGATCATCCAATTTACCAATTATACTTGTATTGAGAACTTCAAACAATTATTTCTTTGTGAAGGCATTGGTGAAGCTCTCTGTAGCAACAATGCAGCAATGTATGAGGCTGATCAGGCTTTGTAGAGTAGTGGTCTACTTGACAACATTATAAGAAAAAAACCGGTATGGTGGATTCCGATATAAGCTCAACAACATAATCAACAGGCAAGCTAGACAGCTAATCGATATATATATATGAAACCATGAATAACCAAATTTATAAACCAATATTTGGTGGCAAGGTTCAAGAACTAGCAAGCTGCATGGCTAAGGCTCAACCAGACAAAGTAAGTACTTTAAAAAGCTCCATCTAACTTTCTAAAAAGTATGATTACATTGTATCCGTTTATTGATACGACGAGCGACCGTTTTGGGTAACTGATCCAAAAAACTAAGTTGAGAGTCTCCGTCCTCAATACTATAGATATACATGGTCACTATAACAGGCAACAAAACCACCACTCATCTTACATTTTCCGCACCAAAACGCAAAAAAATAGTGTCAAACGTATGTCTCTTATTGATTCGGTCCCTCTAATGCATTCTTAGTTGTCGGCAATGAAAGTGGTTCTTTAGTCTGGTGAGCTCTTTTCTTCTCTTCCTGGCCTCGGTTGCGGCTGCCATGTCACCTGATCTCTTGCCTGAGCAAACAATTGGAACTTGGTGAATTTTGTGAAAATTTTCCCCTAACATTTGTTCACTATCATCACCAACTTTAGTAGTAGCCCTAAGATGTTCTTTAAGAAAAGTATTAGTATCATGATCATGTTCAATAATTTCTTCACAACTCACAGAAGATGCGGCGGGTATACTGACTTTAAGGTTTGAATCGGTGGTGGTGCTCTGTCGACCACCTCCATCTGGTGGGAACCCGCTTAACGGTGTTTCTGATTTCACCTTTTCCGGGAAGAACTGGTTGCATTCGAGAATCTCTTTTGGTTTGTCATTTAAGTTGAATGAATGAGGTCGGCGTTCGTGGTTATTTTGAGGTACAGTAACAACCCAAGGATACGGTAATAAGTATAGTGGACTCATTGAACTTCCTTCATCACATGATGATGAATCGGGATTACTGGCCGTTGATATTGGGATATGAGATGGAAAAACTATTCCGGCTGTTTGGCCACATTGTAACGGGACTGAATTTGGCCATACAATTGGCAGGAAGGGCGGTTGGTTGTATATAATGAAAGGAGAATTTGTGGATGATGCAGAAATGGTCGGTTCGTTTGTAGTTATCGAGTCTTCCTTGGTTTCCTCTGCTTCAGTATTATTCATCCGGGTCATCTACACGAATACACCCTTATTAAAACATGTCTCTTTCTAAAGTTACAAATAATATGCTTATGCAAAATTAACTAGAGATTCACCATTGCTTTTAAGCATTCGTTCTTCGTCTTCAGAGTATCATAGTGTTTTGAAGCAGCGTCCTTATCCTATTCCAAAAAATCGTGCGATATTAGATTCACAGAAACATGAACTTAAGCCATTCAAGGACAAAAAACAAGTCTTTATAAGCCAAATAATAGTGGGAGATCGAAAGTACGAACCCTTTTCAGGTTTTCATTCTCCCATTCCAGATCAACAGCCTTTCTTGTCAGCTCCTCAAAAACAGCCTTGAAACATATAAAATAGTAAACCCTCAGTAACAGTTTGTCTAAAAAAGAACTGATAAACCTTTCCCATGTACAAACTAGTATCATTAAAAATGATAACCACCTGTCTTCTACGGATCGTCTGTCTAGCCGACTCTCTATTTGCTAGCACTCTGCGGATTTTACGTGCTTCCATTTCAGCCTGGCTCGAAAAAATTTTAAATCAGCAAATAAACAGAGCATAAAACACAGGAATACATATGGAGACAGCATAAATTTGTCACACACAACAATGTTGTCCTACACGGATTGAGTTCTACATTGTACAATATACTTCTTGTACTTGTGTTGTATACCAAATTTATGGTGTATGCATACATTCCTAAAACAAGAGGGGAAGATTTATTTCACTATACCTCGGTCAGATTTTGTCTAGATTTCCTCCCACTTGACACACAATTTGTTTGGTAATTAGGATCAAGTCGAAGTTCAGTGCTCTGCTCATCCTTCACCGACTTCGCAGCCAGCAAGCCCGTTGTCTGTGACTTTTTGACCATATAGTTTTTTGCATCCTACTTATAAACAAAAAAGAATTAAGTCTAAAAAAAAGTAACCCAAACTTGAAAATATCAAATGGATTTGTAAAAGGTACGATGTAACAGGCAAAGTGAAACTATAATATCCGAGATGAAAATACATATATTTTGCATCTGAAAGATCAGTTTTAGGATAAAGTGATATCCCAGTGTCTTTTGGATATACATTTTGAATGTGATTATAAGATAAAAATCAACATATATGGAATCGAGATATGGGAAAAGATAAAATGAGTCTAGCTTATTTTGAGTCCAATTTGAGTCCATTGATTTTCTTCCATCTCCTCAAATTCCAACCACCTCCTACCACCACCACCATCATCTCCGACCACCACCACCATGATTTTCCGGCGACGGCGACCACCGCCACCACGAGTTACACATGTGTAAGTTAACTTACACATGTTACATGGACCTTTTTTGGACTCAAATTAAGCTGGACTTAATTTATCTCACCCCTCGAGGTTATATAGATCGCAAAGTAGTTTTACACTTGTAATTATGATTCTCTATATTGCTTATACCGTTTCATATGCAATTATACTAAACCTATGAATCCAAATAATAATCACTTTTTAATCAGCCGTATATAGTCATTCCTATTTACTATATACGACTTCAAGTTGCAAACTAATGTCTTATTGGGATTTGCAACTTACACTTGTGTGATATATCAAATAGCCAGAAATTCGTCTAAAAGTACATCGACAGGATCCAAAGTGGAAAAAAACCAAGAGCGGAATAAAATTGTTACAAAAAATAAAAATAGAAGGAAAGAGACTATGATGTAGGGACAAACAAATAAACAGGTCAATAGATAATGTTTTCATTCAATAAAACTATTTTAAAACAAATAATTATACTACTTGTATTAAGGTTTGTTTAAATTAAGAAGATCCAAAGGAGACAACCACCAATGACATTTCTTCAAAGCCAAGTTTACACACACGCAAAAGACATAACCCTACTATTTCAAAACATTATTCATATAATAAATCATACTACGTAATATAAACTACGCTATAGTCTATATATATATGCACCACAACCACGACGTCAACATATACTGCCAAATTAATTTGATCTGAAAGTGATTACGTCTTTTCAGAGTATCCGATCTATTGTTCATATCAGTAATATCCCCAACAAACAAATCGCACATCGTTTATATTATACTCCGTACTACACATAAACACACGCATAAAGCAACATGGTTTGGATAATTAGTGATAAACACCAAAGGTCAGAGGTTCAGTCCTTATCCGATGCAAAGGGAATCTTTTTTTACCAATTAGGTAGAACCTGGAACTCTCAGCCTCTCCACCTAAGTGGAGGTAAGGCCGGTCTTTCTACGTCTTAACCTCCCCATACAACTGTCGAGGTATTGGGGTCCAAAGTCACCAAAACCCGTAGAAGACGGCACTAGACAATTTTATTTTTTTTTACATGAACACATGCATATAACGCGTAATATATACATACATATATAGGCAGATACACATACAAGTAAATTAAAGGAGTACGTTACAAATAATTACCTCATATGAAATGGTAGAACACTTAGGAAAAGTGTCAAAAGAAGAGTTACAAGCATCATCAATAGACTCATCTTTAACTTGTTCAACAACATTATGAGACTCGGATGACACATGAGCTAATCCAGCCAAAGCCTCAGCAGCTTCAAATTCAATCTTCACCATTTTATCATTATCACACTCCCATGATGATGGTGTTGATGAAACCTTATTAACACCATCCATATCCATACTTACAATATATAATCCAACTATATATTATTATTATTATTATTGTAATTGTTACAAGTATATATAAAGAAAAAATACAAGTTGCAAAAGAGAGGGAGGGAGATGAGGAAAATGAGAAAAAGTGGTCATGGAAGACTGCATAATATAAGTAAAAGAAAGGAAAAGGTGACAGATGTCTTGCCAATATTATGGCGACTCATAGAGAGTGGAGGTATGAGGGAATGCCACGTATCAGTGAGGTACAGGCCACCCTTTGCAATGGTTGTTGCCGATTGGGTGATGGCGGCAGCAAGGGCACGTGGTGCATTGTCATTTTACAAGTGGCCAACTGATACTCTAACTCACCTCCCTGGTTTTATATATCTATAATAATTCTATATGTACATTACCAAAATGACTTATCTATATATATTTATTTCATGCCCATTCCCCAACATCATCTTTTATGTTTCTTTAATATCTTAAGATCTGTTATATCAACCAAAAATCTTGGTTTCTCGGGAATTGAGTTATATATGTTCCTGGCTACAAATTCAGGCCAGATTTATCTAGTATATCGTATCAGACTTTAGCCACGTCCAAACAAGTGTTTGCAATGTCTATTTAGAAACTGTAACCTTTTCTGTTACTCAGGAGACGTGATCACTTTAAAAATCGTGATAAATTAAATTTCTTTTATTTTCTTATACATAAAAAATGTAAATCCAATGCATAGTGATAAATAACTTAGTACTAGGTTTTAGACCCGTGTCCAACATTGGATACGGGGCTTACGATATTATCAATATTAGATCTTCATACATTTAAGTTATAAAAACTTATAATTTTAAAGATATACGGTTCCAAGTGTTATACTTTGCAAGTTGTAGTACAATAATCACAAGTTCGTCACTGTCATTATTAGCTAAGACATATTGATGGAATTGTTTGTCGTAGTCAAGGCACATGCTACAATAATTCCTCTATTATATAATTTTTTAAACACTTGTACTCATAATGTGATATTATTATGAAAGATAATTAAGAATTAAAATATGAATTAAAATATAAACAAACTTGTGATCCTGTACTTGACATTCAAGTATATGTCTTTGATCATGATGCGGACCCATAACACGAATATGTTTATTTTCAATTCGACATCTGTATTTGTTTATATAATGGATGTGATTACGCTAGATTGTTTATAACAATTTTAAAGATAAAATAAATTATTAAATATATAAATTTAAATGTATAAAACAAACTTAAAAGAATATTTCTAGAACACTGAACACATATATTGTATTTCATCTTTTGAAATAACTTTTTGTAAACAATATTTCATATGTTAGAAACTTTTTTAATTAATTAAATGATTAAAATTTTTTTTTAAAACTTATCAAGTTGATGATTAAAAATAAATATAATTAAGTATTCAGGGTTAAAAAGTGTAAATTATTGATGAAAAACAAAAAAAAGTGTAAATTAATGAGACTTTTTCTACAAATATTAATATAATAATATATTTGGATAATGATTATTAGAATTTTTAATTTATAATTAACGTAAATGATGACATAAGCGGAAGTCAATTTGATGAAATTGAGCAATTTGATTGGTTAATAAGTCATTAGTTCAAGTGTCTTATAGTATATATTAAGATATGCGTCAAAAGGTGAAAGTGATCGCCAGCTGATTTTGCCGACGACATTTGGTTGTAGATTGTCTAACACATGAGTATATGAAAAATGTTTTTGATATTATTGTTTAAATTATAATTTTGACAATTAATTTTAATCCAAGGGTTAAAGTTGATCCAACTTTACCTATAAAGTTAGATCAACTTTAAAAGATCTTAATCCATAAATTATATAACCACTTGGTCTTAGATCAAGTGGCCACCTAGGGCCCTCTTTGGGGGTTCTGGGGGAGGGGATGTTGGCTTGGAGACCATTGTATGCTAAAGCACCACTTGATGTCGAATCTCAATTCCCCATGGTTTACATTTCGTTGTCTAAAGTACGTGCAAAGCTTAACCATTGTATGCTAAAGCACCACTTGATGTCGAATAATCGATTAACTGTTAAAGAAAATTTTTTGGACTGATAGATGAATTTTTTTGGTTATTTTACCTAAAATAACAATTATTTTTGAGCAATGATTTTTTCTTCAAATTCATCAACCTAATAGTCATCTAAATCATTAAGTCACATCAAAAAATCAAAGGTTGATATAGAGAAAGATAATAATTGAATTGTATATGTCAAATATTCATGGTATTAAATGGATTATTAGACTATTACTTTAGATGGATCAACCATTTTCTTTAATTTTTTGGAAAACTGTTTTATATGCCTAAACAATAAGTCCACAGAGGTGCCTACCAAAGATGAGAATATACATGGCAAAGTCAATATAAGACATGTGTCAACAAATGAATGAAGTCAACATATCACTAGACATATTTTTTTTAGGCATATTATTTTTTAAAGGAAAATTCTAAATACAACCCTGAGAGCTATAGTCAACATGTATAAAAACTTGTATCTTACATATCAAAAGATCACCCTTGAATTTTATGGTAAGTGAATAACTATTTCATCTACAATAACTTCATCCCTCATTGTTGTATTTAAGAAAACTAGCTAATTAACTCGGGTTCAACCCGGGCTTATTAATAAAAGTTTTGTAATATTAAGTTACGTCGTTATCTAAGAACTATGAGATAGTTCAACCATACTCATAATCTCGGAATAGTATACCTTATTTTCGAATATATATAATATAATTAGCTTATTAACCCGCATAATATGCGGATAATTTAAAAATCTATTATGATAAAACTATTTAGATGATGAAAATTTAAAAGACCATGTATAAAATATTAGAGTTTTCAAAAGAAAATAAAACTTATATTTTTTATAAAAAAGGACATCATAAATAACAAAAATAAAAATGGAATAAACTTAAAGAAGGAAAGTGCTTATAATATCATAAGTAAATTAAACAAAAAAACTAAACTTTAAAAAGAATTTGGAGATGACTAGTAAGCTATTTTTATAAAATGATGATATCATAACAATTGTCTTTTATTTAATATACCCGGGCTGACTGATAATATTAAGACGAAAAGAGATGGTGATACTATTTTTGAAATTGACATATAATCGTTTTAAAAAAACAAATTAGATAATTACATTTTAATTTACATTGGACTTAGGCTTAAAAAAAATATATCATAAATCAATTAGAAAATGATTTAAAATTTAAATAGGATGATGTCATAAATCAAGAAAATAAAAAAGAAATAATTGATATAAATAAGTCTAATAATGACAAGTAAGCATTATTTAGAAAATAATGATGTCATAAGAATCTTGTTTTATTTATATAAGAGATTTTTATTTTAATTATCTAGAGATTGATAGCTAGAGAAAATAAGAAAAACTTATTGATATTTTAAAGGTAAAAATGAAAAAGAAAAACTAATTGATGGAACTCTAACCCTTGTATTATAATTAGATATCCATTACCTCATCTCGTGTGAGCCACATGATGCTGATACAACACCATAGACTTAGTCATCGCATGATCTAGAGCACTCCGAAGGATCGAACCGTGTCTTTGGAACTTCACATGTGGGCCTAGAATTCTTTGGGTATTTTTCTTGAACACTTAGAATCCTATTTTCCTTTAACGGGTACCTCAAAGGACTTGTTTTTTTTTTGTGTCAAGGGAAGATCGAACTTGTGACTTTAAAGTCACCAAGGATATGAGATGTCTCATCTTTAGTCTTTAAGAAATATACCTACAAAAATTTAGAATAAGCATCTGTGACTATTAAACAGTAATATACATACCTTATGTTTCATATATTTACTAGACCAAATAAATTCATAAGAAGCAACTATAAGAAACAGCAATAGTATTCTAAGGCCAGTGCTTATAAGGGTGATCTTCTTGGAGCTTCTTCACTGCCACATCAGCATCACATTATTCAGGACTCCTGTCAGGACTCTCACTGTCTATAAGGACAGCTTCTTCGGAACTTCTTCGCCACATCATCAATTCTTTTATATTTTTTTTATAACAAAAAAACATCATTCAAATATAACAAAAAAACACATTTCATTATTAAACAAACACATTACATTATTTAAAAATAAAAGACAACACATAATTAAAAAAGACAGTACATAATAAAAACACGAAATACATTAGTTTGCTACGATTACTCATCATCATCTTTTATTGACATTTTCCCTAAGCCACGGTAAGCGCTTTCGTCGAGCCACCACTTGTCGTGTTGCGGGCATTTGACTTCATCCGTTGTTTTGTCTTCTCCGCAATTGTCGTGGTACGATTCGGCCCAAGTGCATTGGTCACCCAACGTGTGACCGACGTTAAAAACATTATCGACCACCCTCTTGACCTTCTTGATCTCATCCTGCAGAAACAAAGAATATGTCTCTTCGTGCTTCGAGACCTTGCGACCTGGTGCTTGTATTGCCTCAACCTGTTGCTCGCATTGTCGCCTTTTCTCCCGTAGGTAACCCATGACCCCAGAGAGGTCAGTTTGAAGGAGGGTGTCCTCTTTGATATCAGCCATGATTCGTGTTTTCATCTCATCTTCGGTCAGACTA
>CM067169.1:162281053-162299373 GCA_034093135.1 Erigeron breviscapus | reverse complement strand
GAAGCAAGAAGCGGGATGCTTCCACGCGCCACGAAAGAAACTCTTCTCTGAGCAAAACCTTCGACTATCAAAGCAAAAATATAAGAAAGGACCGCAAATGGAAAGCGACAGATACAAAAGCTTCCCGCTGCCAACTCCACACACGGAAAAGAAAGACCGGTCCACTGCCCATCGCTCAATATCAAAAAGCAACCAAAGCGGCCACAACTTGCAGCTTCTCGGAAACGGGCAAGAATATGCGGAATGGGGGGCGATGTCTTCCACAATTCAGTACTATAGAATCATTAATCCAATTATAGGTAATTCATTAATTATAATAAACATTCACTTGTAACGATTGGATCGATTCGATAACCGTCCCCGCATCGCGAACTATAGCAAAAGGGACAGACATATAGTCAGAAGAGGCAAACTACATCTACTCTCTTTCGCGATTGCTCACTGCACCGTTCCAAGATACTTTCCGCTACGATCCAGCCCGTCGCATTGACGAAAGTTTCATGTCGCTGAAATTTCCTTATCGACTTCTTTTCTTCCATGAATTGAATAAGATAAAGTCTCCGATTTAATCTTCAACTTGTTTTTTTCACTGTGAAAGTTTTTGATAAGAAAGATATCGTCTCCTTTTAACCGGTTTCCTTCTTAAAATAACGAAAGCTTCTGCACGTTGGCATTAAAAATCTTTTGAATTTAATGAGCGAAAGAATTCTGTTCGATTTTTCATCTTGCTCTTGTTTGATTTAATATCGAAAGCGAACGCTTATTTACACTAACTTTTAATTAAACTCTTTCATTTTTTTTCATCATTTCTTGAATTCTTGACGGTGCGTTATACAACGTTCTTTTGATGTCTGCTGATTCAACTTCAGGTTTTTATGCCTTTCAACATTTTTGATGCGAATTATCCAAGTTAATGCTTGCCGTTAATGTCGATCGAACTCTATTGTGTCGGTATGGTCGTAGTGAATTACTCATGTTTGAGAGTATGAGATTATATCGTCCCTTTTAACGCTACAATCCAAATGCTTTGTTGTAAAGGTTATGATGTTCTTAGGGACAAGGTAGATGATGGTGTTGGAGTTGCAAAGACCGATTGGGCGAATTATCTGGATGCATGACTAATGTGCACGCTCCAACGCAGTGTTCTTTGCGTGCCTGGTAGGAAAACTCCTTGTTGCCTGGATCAAATTGACGCGCCTCCCGCACCTTTGAGCATATAATCTCTCAATTGAAGCAATCACCCCTCTAAGAATATCTATCTGAAACTCAACTAAATCACAAACAATTAAATACAGATAAGATGGCAATCGCATTATTTTGAAAGATGATGTAAGGGGGGCTTTCGGGTTATGGGACTCTAGCGCATGTTTAATAATCATCCCAAAAAGAATAAAATAGATACCAACAAACATTCTCATACAGAAGAGCGAACGATATAGGCCATACGACGCCTTGGCTACTGTACAAATGATTAGAAAAAGGTGTACAAATGTTTGTATGTGGAAGAAAAAAAAAACTCCTTCAATACAATCATTAGGCTTCTTCCTTACAATTATCAAGTCCGCATCCCTTTAATCCCTGAAGTGCTGGGTTGTTGTGCGGATCCAGCAACACCTTCAGCTGGTGCACCTCTTTCCCAGTTTGGTCCCACATCAGCAGCCTAAAAAAAAAAAAAAATCTTTGAAAAACACCTTTACCCTCTGCGAGGCACTCCATCAACGGTTTTCACCAGTTGGGAAAAAAAAATGTTACTTGCCAATCCAGGGTTGATGGATCCAGCGCCTCCTGTACCTTTGACGGCAAAGTCGATTTGTTTTGTGCTTCAGTTGTAGACCACCTTCTGGTTAGCGATAGAGGGAGGGTTGGCTTGAGCTTGCTTTTGTGCCAAGCGTCAGCTGTTCACGTTCGCCTCTTCAGGATCACGGTAGAAGAACATATCGAACCATGACCCCATCCGTCAGGTGTACGTGGTACAGTCCCACGCAAGCGCAAGAACTTCACGGCCAAGAGCCACCACATCACACCGATAAGTGTTTGTCTTATTGTTGTCAAATGGGATAGCAACATCAACGTTGGACGCAAAGATCATCAGTGGTCGCAGAAGCGATGACGGGGGACTTGACGTGCTTGCTTCGCGAATAGCTTGGTGATCAACGCGAGGGTCGGTAACAACGATCACAGCGTGGTTTCTTTTGTAAGAGCGGGTGATGTATTTTGGTGAATGAACTTTGGAGTGAAACGACCAGCAATGGCGGTAGCACCGGTGTTAGAACCGTATTTCAAAACGTCACGTTGACCGTTACAAACGACCAGAGATACACAAACATCTGCTGGGTTTTCGATGCGGCCAAGATTACTGCAGCAAAGACGAGCTTTTCCCAATCTTTTGCAAGTTCAAAAGGTGGATACCGTCAGGGCGTACGTTTGAAAACGTAAGATTCCATTGCCTTTTCCGCAGTTCCTTTGTACCGATGGCGAAAGAATCGTCACAAGAGGACATATCGTCCGTCTGTGCGTTAAGAATAGCGGGACTCCTTGCTCATTTTGTGATTGCTTTGGAGGGTGCAAATGAGATACCAAACCGTTGCGTGAGGAAGAAGAAGGATTGGTGATCAACGACAATTCATACAGTGCGCCTTCTAATAGAAGTCTGATCAAGCATCCTGTTTGCGCTGCGCCTGCCTACTGAACATTTTCACCGCAGATTTAGACTTGTAGCCCGTGTTTTAAGAGAGTCATAGTTTCCCCGAGAATATAAATAGATTCTTAGCGCGTTTTATTCTATCATTCTTACGCCTAGAATCACTTGGCGTTCCAAGGGCACTTTTGATAACACTTGTAATAATGCTTTGATTAAACTAGAGATATTATATGTCACCCTGATATATTCTCATATGACCATAGAAAGAGGATCCTGAAAGTGGACAATTGAATCGTTTGATGGTGTTTTGGCCGAGATAGTATCATTTTGTATGCAAATTGCTCAACTGTCTTTTTGGTATAATTTAAGCAGCGTCGTTTTTTATGGTCTATGTACCATTTGTCAAGTGAATGCCATAGGACCAGCATGAGCCGCAGAAAAAGATAAACGCGGCCATGGGAAATTTTTGAAATATCTTTTTGATCTGCACGCCTTTTGCCAAGTTGCAAATATATGTAGTCTAAGTACCGTGTCGACTGTTTCGTTTTTAATCCTAAAACTCTAAAGTTGTGAGCGAAAGAAGAAGAGAACATTTATGTACGTATGCACGGGGCACTTGACCTTCGGGTATCACCCTAGCAACGCGCCTATTCGCACAGCACGTCGGAATCTTGTCAAATTCGCTGACATTGTATAGGGTAAATATCATGATACATGTTCCCTCACGACAACACTCCGCCATATTGTTTTTTAAAATTCCACTTCTATTAGGATTAGTATCTCAAATCCCGACATTCATTGTTGTCATCATAATATTCGTATTGACACCCATTTCATACCTTCTTGAAGTCAAACGCACAAAGTCATTCGCAATGGCAGGCGGACTAAGACAGGATACGCTGGACCGTTTCCGAAGCGAGCGTGGGATCGGACACCCTTCACGCACGTTACACAATCGTAATAAGGATTGTTTTAGGTCTTTCATACGAAGTGCGAGAGGAAACGACTTACAACCAATTTCGGATCTTCCTTCTACCTGATGATCTTCATTATCGTCAAAATTATTCGATCGTTATCCATGAAAAGCTGGCTGTCTCAAGCAGATCAAGAAACCAAGTTCTTGAACAGAAAAATATGAAAAGGGCTTTAAGGGACGTATTTCTTTGTACTAACGGGTATCTTTGTCTTACCGTTTTGCGTGCTTTGTGTTCGCTTATCTTTTGATTCCTATTGCATTTTTATTGCATACCGAGGTGAAAGAACAAAGATCGAGAGCAGCACAAGCAGCCGATGAAAGGACAGAAGAGAGGTGGAACATGCATAAGATTCGCAGACAAGCTGGGTCGCTTTGTGGGAATCTTCAGCTTGACATTGATTTATATGTGGCATCTCAAGAACCATATTGGACCAGTGAACTTATTTATGGACTGGTTGGCCTTTATAGACAGATGGGGATTGAGCAAATTTTACTATCATGCAGACATCCTTCTGGGTTCAAACAAGTCATCGTAATCAATGTGGAGATCGAGGAAGGATTCATTGGCAAATGATTAGTCACCACATCGTTACAAATGTGTTACTTATTGGGACTTACGTTTCGCATTTTACACACATCGGCAATGTGGTTCTAATTTTAATGGACCTTGCGATATCATTTTTATCACTCACGCAAAAGTCTTCGTAGGCAGGACAACAAACCACTAGTGACATATTCTTTGGACTTTTTATGGTGGCTGGATTATTACAAGACATGTCTTATATAATCGCCGCATTGTATTCTTGCATCGCCAGTGCACGAGCCAAGGTTTAGTTTACCCGAATTTCCAGGTGCTACGATTGAAAGATTAATTGGGCTTTAGACTTTTACGGCTTTCGTTCTTGTTGTTCTTCTATGTGTATTACAAGTCATATTATGAATATGCGTATTGATGATCATCCGGGTCGCTATAGGGTGGTAAACGGGCAGGTGCGGCTGATACTCGAAAGTGATGAAGAAAAGTGGATGAAGAACTAGATGTACAGGAGAAAGAACTTGAACAAACAAGAAGGGCACAAACAGCATACACAATTATCCTCAACCGAAGCAAATCCTTCTGTGTTTCTTCACAAATTAAAGATCTTTTCTCAATATCGGAGGAAAGGACCAATAATGAATCACAACATCCTCTATCTTCCAATCTTTCATAATGTACTGATTACCGATCGTTAATACAATGTTTTCTATCTGATTTGTGTGTTCTTAAAATGAAGATAATTATGCATCTTTAGGCGTTCTGCTATAAGCGTCTACTCCACCACGGCCGCTTACATAGTACAGAGTTTTAAACGCGTATTTCTTCGCCACCATGTCATGAGAAGAAAGCGTTTATTCTCTTTTGTTAGTATTTAGGGACCGAATTGTAAAAATAAACGCGCTTGATTAGGGTAAGGGACACTTTGGCAGTCTCCCTTTTTGTCCCCTAGACTAATTTGACGCATGAATGGGAATGATTAGTAGTTTGATGGACGGTTTACAATTCTCTCTTCTACCACAATTCCCTTTTTTCTTTTACGTTTAATCAATCAAAAAATATTTATGGTGATTCTCTTGGGAAGAGAAGCGAGAGAGGGCAGGATCGAAGGTTTTTGTTAGCGCGATGGAAGGTGGGATCTGATGGCTAGGGTGGTGGTGTGCAAACCTGCCTTAGCAGCCGCCGTTCGAAAGCATCTTTGGCTTGTGGCCAGCATGCAAGTGTGTTTCTATCTTACAGATCGTTGAGCAAGGATGATAAATTCCACCTCGATTACGGAAAAAAGGATGAAAAATATCAACAGAACCAGAGCGGTAATAACTCATCTTCTCCGCCTTCCAAGAAAAAGAATGAAGGCGGAGGAATTGACACACAACGAGTCAAGAAATTAATAGGACTAGCAAGCGGGTGCTCACATCAAAAGGATGAAAGTGATCGAATAGTATGAGCCTCAGTCTTTTACTACTCAAACGGAATATATGATACACGTGGAGTTACGAGTAGCGAACAAAGTAGCTCGGGATTCACAAAGACCCCCCATTGCGTCTTTTGGATGGATAATGTCTCCCAATTCGGGTGCACTGGGCAAGAAAGTAGCCACAAAGATCCGCAGAGCCAGCCTCACTCTACAGGGACATGATCGTAACAAGATTGGAATGATACCAGCTTACAAGGCCATACTTGGAAGTTTCAGGTGAAAGTGCAGCACAAAGCAACCTTCGAGGCGAATTACGGTAGCGGCGTTAAGTTTAATTGGATACGGCCAAAAGAGTGGAAGAAAAGATGTCGCAGACAAGATGATGATCGCTGATCTACTCTCATACGCCATCGATCGAAGACCTCCAGCTTGATGTCTTGTTATCAGGTGATAGGGACTTTGCCTATCCTCTTGGATTCTGCGAAATAGAGGTTATGATATCCTGCCAATTACTCTTCCGATTGGTGCTCGCCATTTTGGAAGCCAGTGCAACTTACAAAGCTTCGTGGAGGCAAAGATGGTGTTGCGGAATCGAATCTGGCAAAACGGTCGCCGTATAAAGCTTCAAACAATGGGCAAAACGTAGCACAACGGAAACGGACGAGCACGGCCGTAGTGTTAAATAGCAATGCCACATCTCAATCACCTCCACGCCCAAAAACCACAAGGATACGGACAAATGATATATCCTCCAACAGTCTTTCCAATCTTTGGTCACTATTCTCGAAACGATGAGCGAAGAGGGTGACAGCGACCTTTGCGTTCGAAAGGTAGCCCTCGATTGCGCGCTCTTGATCCTAAAGTGTGTTGATAAAGCTCAAGCAGCGAGGGCTGCGACAGAGTACACACAGATTGCATCTGCAGATGGTATCGGTGGTATTGGATCAGTGTGCAAACTGGCTTGGAATGGATTTGCAGTTACGCAAAAACATGAAAAACGGGACCCTCGTTCGTTCATTTCAGACCAAGTGATCATCAATCCGCAGCTGTGATCGAAACAGAAGCTGGCAAGATGAACCCTTTTTCCCTCGCATTGAAGCATACAAATACTCAAAGCAGGTTTACTATGCAACAAAAGAGCCCAACTGCTCGTTCCATTTCGAGGATTAGATGCGGATCGCAGAAAATAGGTCAGTTTGACCAATTACCAAAAAGCTGCAGGCGTCAAAACTTTGATCATTATATGCAGACAGCATTCAAAGCAAGGGTTAGCACGATGGCACCCGGTGTGATAATGGCCCGTTGGTGGAGATGTATCCCACTTATGTACGCTGCATACGGTCTTATCATGCTAGTAATCCTTCCGCTCGAATGTTGGATACGGCTAATATTTCAGCTCCTGAGAGCAAACCTAACGATTAGCCATATTTTTTTGGGTTAGCAAGCAGAAAGATAGCGAGTCAAGAGAAACGGGGGGTCCTGCCATCTCTCCAAAGGTAGCGCCAAGATATTTCAAGACGTCATATGAACCATTCAAATGCCTGCGTCCTTATTTGCACATCAACCGTCTAATGAGATGACAATGTGTCTTTTTCCCGTGGCAAAAACTAATCGTTGACTATGAACGATTGAAGGAGAGTTCTAGTCCCGGAGAATCAGGTGCACAAGGCGGTTCATAAACATCATAAAAAAGGAAAAAAGCGGCAATTTGGCGTCAATCAAGGGTTATTGCAAGGGCTATCGAGGAAAGAATAATCACGATCATCGTAACTCGCCGACCATGAGTCACAAATATTTTTCGTCTCCATGAACGTTGACAAAAGGGCGAATCAGGAAAACAGTTGGGCTCTCAAAAAGGGCATCTTCATCATACAGTAAGACAACATATCAAAAGATGCAGTGTACAACAAGAAACAAGTGCTTTACCCACTGGTCCGAAGCAGTCACCTACTAAAGTCAAACTCGAGAGGAAGGAAAAGGTCAAGAAGGAAGATTGTGAAGTCATGGTAGTCAATCATCGATCAACCACAGCACAATTCCAATACTATTCCAAGCACATATGCTGATCGACAAAGTTTAAAAATATTATTGAAATGTTGGTTTCGATGAGAAAAGAAGCAATGTGAAAGCAAAGATGCTAGTGGACAAGAACGAAAGATAATTCTTAAAGCAGGAAGAATGGGACTGTCAATGGAATGAAGTAGCGAGTGGGAATGATGACGAAGATAAAAAGAACGCAGAAGAAAAAAACATCTAAGCAACCGCCAACGCTGCAACTTGTTGCAAAAGCATGGGCTTTAAGTAGCTTTCGAATTTGTTTCAAGAAGCAGAACAAAAAGGTTTTTGTTCATTTGATTCATTCGTGATATTAAAAAATTGCATTCGATTTCGCCAAAAGTATGACGATATGTTCTTCCATTGGTGATACGTCAAGAAGCTAGACTTCCAAAGGTACACCCAACAATACATTGTAATACAACAGAAGTAATCATATCAATACATTGAAGTACGTAATACAAAGCGCATACATGTTTATACCCAAAACGCTTTCTCCCACAAACAAAGCAAGATCTAAGCACCAAAATCTAAGCACTTGTAATAATACAATCAACATCAATTAAAAGTTTAATGAATTATACAAATGAACACAAGAAGATAATAATACAAATACAACCATCACGGCCAAAGACATTGACCAAACTTAGTGGTCAACGTATTTGAATGAATGCTGAATGCTGCATCGCTTGCACGTTCAGCGGGATTAGATGCCCCTCTTGAGACGGGGTTGTTGGGTTTTGTTTTTGTTGTTTGTATAATTTGTAGTCTTTTTTTTTTGTGCTGTTTTGTTTTTTGTTTTAAATTGCTCAACTGATTAGAGAGAACCGGTTTAGATTGGAATCGGTCCGTTGTGGCTGTTCAAGTTGGTGAATAAGGAGATGGGATTGCTCATCCTGCGTTTGAGGCTGTGTTGGAAGAAGGCCGATAGCAGGTGTATTGTATTGGTCGCATTGCAAAGACATATTGAGGAGTGTTAATGCTGGTGGTACTTACAGGTACTAGAGAATTGGGCAATGTTTGTTGCAATTGGTGTTTGCATGGAAAGCTAGGCGGATATATTGCGTCGGTTGTGATGTGCTTGAAAAATTTAGCAGAATTGGAATCAGCGAAAGACGTAAAGGATTAAATTCCAATCTTTGGAGCTCACGATTTGCAATACCTAAAGAAATAACGTATATTGTCGAAAACGCAAAAAGCGTTGACCTAATACCCAATTCAATTCAATCAGGACTCGCTTCCACTTGCAGCTGGCCATCTTTCAAGACACAAATATGATTTTCCAGTCGCACGTCCGATCATGTAATCGTTGGTAATAATGTAAAAATTTCTACCCCAAACGAGAAAAAACATGCTTTGCTGCGTTGTACATGGAACCACCATATCTTCATGATCCAAGTGTGTGCTCCATCAATTGGACCAAGAGAGCATCAACTTGACCTGGAGGGCCGACAATAACAGGGCGCCACTATCGATTAAAGCTACAAGAAGTTTCTTCCAACTCTTGGTACGTCGGTGTGATATAACGTTCCGGCCATGAATCCAAACTGCGGATAAACGTAAAGCCCATATAGATAAGAACCTAACAGCTTCGGTCGTATTAACACGAGCATTTGACGGTCTGCCGTATTGCTGACGGAAAAAGGGACGGACATCGTGCCCTCACACTGACCACGTTTTCTTTCTGTGGTAAAATTTCAGGGATACGGCTGCACCTAAAGTCAAAAACGCCCCAGTTGGTTAAAAGAGGGAAAGAGTGGACATAAGAATTTCGATTATGCTAAAGATATTCGTCAATACGGGTGAGTACTTGTATTGGACTACTTGACCGATCCAACTGCGTGCTATTGCCAAATACCTGAGGGAATCCCAGTCCCAAAACACCGGAAATACCCTGTGTTTGTAAGTCACATTCGTGCTATGTACCAATCCAAACATTGATTTGGCGCTGCAGGTTGGGCTAACATAATCTGATCGGTGCTAGTAATCCTGTAGCAGCGGTATTGTCATCATAAAATCACGTCAAACGGTACCTCACTTCCGTATCTTGGTTGTACAGCCAATATATTTGGAAAGCTTACTTGCGTTTTTGATTATTGTGAGTTAATGATACCTGAGGAGAGCTTGAAGGACTCCAGTAGCCTGAGCCCTGAGCGGAGACGGTAACATTCGTTGTCAGTTGTAGATTTTGAGCGACTTGAACCCAATGAAAAGAATCACTTTTACTTTAATCGAATTGAGAACTGTATCAGTTGACATGTTGTGATGACACGAACTGGAAACGATCCATAAATCCGCTGAGCCTGCATCAATTGAAACAAAGAGAGATTGAGGATGTCTTGATACATTCAAAGGTGCATAATATGAATAGCAAGTAACCGATCATTTTTTTTTTTTATGCTTTATCATTAACATTGTGGCACTTGCGTTAGAATTGCTTACCGCATCTTGGGAGCCCTCTTTAATTATATTCTGTTATGTATCTTTTTGCAGGAACGTGATACGGTCTTCATTGTTGATATTGTGATGATCAGGGGCCATTAGCGGACTCGATTTAGCAATTTGTGTTCCATTCGAAATACAAAGGTGGCTGAGAGTTGCCAAAAGCAGGAATGAACCCAAAAGTATGCAAGGAATGCCACCAACAGCACTATTATGACTTTGATAATTCCTTGTCATTGTCATAACTGAGTCTGAAATAGTGTTGCCATGAAATACTAACAATCCTTATTCTATATCATTTGATGATGATGTGTAAGCAGGTGGAGTTCATTGTTGCAATTAATTTTACAGTGCAAGCTCATTAATTACTCTTCCCGCAACAGGATTTACCGGGGTCTACATGGCGTCATTTAAACTGTTGGCGCCACGCGGACCGAAAGAAGAAAAAAAAAAAGCCGTGTTGCGCTAAAAGACGGGGCATCACGGCGACAATATATAGGTACATTTATCTTCGATGCTAAATCTAAACTCTATTTGTCTATGCATCAATGTTGAGAACTGACTTAAATTTTATGGACTTCTGGCCTGTGATGTCTTTATCGATGATTGCAAAAATATTATAGTTATCATTGGCATATGGAAGCATAAATCTTGCAACTAAACAACAGTTACTGATCTCAGCAGGATAACCGAGGGATATGAAAGGGCGAGTTAATAGGTATATCTTTTAGTCTCTAGTGCAATGCGATGCATGCACTCACACACAAGCAAGCATTGGCTATAGTGGTTAATAACATAGCACACAGTATTGCATCTGAGAAAAGCATAGACTTATCTGCTTTACCTTTTACGCCAGGTCTTTATGCATGTTGATCCATATCCTCTCCATGCAGTAAAACATAGAATATTGTAATTTGAACAAGCGTCATCTATAGATATTAGTCAGAGGGACAGATTCGATACATATGAGAAGAAGCACCAAGCTTTGCTACACCAATTGTCCTATATTAAACCCCGTCGTAAGGATCGGCGAGATTGCAAATGTATTTTAATAATGCGCAATGGAGAGGACCCTTACAAGTAATTATAACAGAAAAGAAAAAAGCGGTAAGCTCCAAAGGCCGAAGCGAAACGATGGATCTCGATAGAATGCCATTGACATTTAACGTCATCATAATGTCTTTTTGCGCACTCTGCTTTTTTCAAACAAACATTCTTCGAAGCGGGTACATGTATGTATTATGTATTCAAGGGCTACCAGGAATAGATCGGTTTTTTTGTACATAGGTATAAGGTACCTGTTTCGAAAACGAAAAATAAATAAAAGAGGTGTGCAATCGGGGATAACCACGCTAAAATATGAGGTTTTTTGTCTTATTCCAAAACCGCAATGCGATTTATAAAAATGCACTATCAAACGCAATGGTACCGGCATGGTTGTATACGCACGTGATTGCACCCACAGATATTTTGCATTAAGGTCCCAAGCGAGCTCTTAATCCTACATTCATTGTCAATCAGACCTTTTCATTTGTAAGTTCAGAAATCGGGATCTTCTATTATTTATTCTACGAGCGGGAGTTGAGAAACAGACTCAATATGAATCTTTTGAAAAAAAAAAGAATGCTCGGCGTACGATCTTCGACTGTGAATTCTTCGACAGGGACCCAAGCGCTAAATATTTTTTTTGAGAAATTTTCAAAGATGTTTTAAAAAGCCCTCCCACGACCTGTACGCGTTTCTGAATTTATTTGTATAGTACTATTCTCATATATGCAACATGCTTTACAGGCGGAAAACCTGTCAAAAGAAATTTCAATGCCGTCGTGTCGAGTAGTTTTAAAGCTCCGCGCGGCTAAACATGAGTCTAATTAGTTGTATGTGTGGTGCATAGGGGAAAATTGACTTGTCATTCTCGAGGCCCTTTTTTTTTTGCTTATTTGATCAAAGCATACGTGAGAATTCAGTCTGCATGTTAACAGTCACTTCGCCCCTCCGCGCATCATTATTTTGCTTAGCAGTTTCAATCAGCTGTGTGTTCGCCTCAAATTTATTCTTTTGTGTGTTTGTACGTACACAATTGTATGCCACACGCCGCACGCCACGCCTAAAAGGCTACCTATTACTATAGTACAGTATTGCACCAAATTCCATCCATTTTATCACAGCGGATCGCGAAACAAGTAGCAAGTCTTTTGTTTTATGACGTCATTTTGACTTCTTTGATCATTCCGATACACCAACGCGAAAAGTATTAAAGAAAAGTTCCATCACCTCCTTCCTCATTTCGACATCCATTGCTCGAAGGAAATTAAAGGAGAGCGATCGATGTATAACTAAAAGGGGTTTTAGAGAACGTTTCAAGGATTTTAAAAAAAAAGGTCGTTCACTTCGCGAACGCATCAAACACAAAAAAAGGGGGATAATTTATATCTTACGCCTCTGGGTCAGCCTCGTCTTTGGTTAGCGATGGCCGCCTTTCGCATTGTGATTCCCCCAATTTGGCTCGGATTGCACACATTCATTCATTTCTCCTCACGCCTTCAATGGATCTTTCCTTTTGTTCAATTTGTTCTTCTTTTGAATCTGGCATCCACGAACTGATTGGTGTTTGTAGTACTCTCTTCGAATTGCCAAAATTATTCAACACATTTACTTACTTCTCGCTTCGCTCGCAATATCAGTCGTATCGCAATTGCTTTTTGAATTTTCACAATCAGAGGAGATCTTCAATTGTATTCAAACACGCAGTCTAGTAGTAAAGCCGATTGGACATGTCCGTAGTCATGACAAGTGCAGGTAGCTCGAATGGGAGGAGGGACATCCCCCTTGCCAGTTCAAGTAGTCGATACGGACGACCACGTTATGAATTGCTGCACGATGGGCGCTTCACCGAAACGGAAATCCTCAAGAACGGCGGAATTGGTGGACTGGGAAAGAAGGAAGACGATATTGCTGCACAAGCAAAAGCAAGAAAGCCAACCCTCTCGTTGATTTGACGAAACGGAAACAGCATAGTATCTGAATTGGAAAGATTAAAAAAAGTAGCAAGTGCATGGAGCAGGTCAACCTTCCTCCGGCTTGACTATAGACACAATGTTCGACAAACGTGGAATCAACCATTTACCGAATCAACAGATTCCTCAAACTCCACTTTAAGGATGGTCCACAATCCTTCTTCTGACGCGAGCTTTAGGCGACATTGATGCGTGGGTTGCCGACACGATATGGAAATCACCTTACCAACGTATTGCGATTGATAACAGTATTTCACCAGATTCGATAGCTGGCCAGACGTACAGGGAATACAAAGATTGCCCCAGTTTACATGGAGGCTGCTTCTGAAGCTGTTCATGCTGATGGGAAACCTGTCATTTATTCTGACAACAAAGCGCTAAGGCCAGGACAGGTTTGGACTTTGGATCAATTGTTCGGATTGCCACAAACTCGATGAAGTACTACAAGAAGCTCTATTCACGCCTTTTGAAACGCACGCAGAAGCAGAAGTGGGACCATCGATTGTTAGTCGAGCAAATGAACGATTAGATTGATCTATTAGAAACGATATAAAAAATCGAATCTCCATGTCATTCGTGATGACGGGACCCATTCGGGCGCGCCCAGACAAAGCGGTGGTAGCTCCGTGGATGCGGGGCGGTACTACTGGAAATACAAGAGACAAAAGCACTGATCAGCATTAGAATTTCACTTCAACTTCCATGTCAGGACCAGATTCGCGGTCCACAGGTCCCTCTTTATAATACGAGAAGAAATAAGCCGTCTTTCTTCATCATTGTACATTCAAACCACCAAGAATTGTTCAGCCTACAATCATTGCGCCAAATGACCAACCTCGAATTCAAAGTCTTACTCGACATATTCTCGTGCTACATTTCTGATCTTTCGAAGCATTCTAGAGGTAAGACTGGATACTCAAGAACATTGGATATCGTTACGATGAACAAAGAAATGTCAATTAGAATGAATCCTCCGGAATACCATTTCAAGAGAGAGGGGGGGGTTTTTTTTTTTTTTTGGGGGGGGGGGGGGAGGGGGGGGGGGGGGGTTTTTTTTTTTTTTTTTTGGGGGGGGGGGGGGGGGGGGGGGGGGGGGGGGGGGGGGGGGGGGGGGGGGGGGGGGGGGGGGGGGGGTTGCGCAAAGCGCTGATGTCGTGATTTATTTCACGCTACCAGTAAAGGTCAAGAAATTGTTTTAAGAAGGGCTATTTGTTCCTGTGACGGGTGTTATTCTTCCTTGCGAACGCATGTCGCCTAGCGAACGAGCGCAGGAGGCCAAATGATCCAGCGGATAGGTGGGCTAATATCCTCCCTGGCAGGAAAGCATTTGAGAGTAGTGGAAGATGGCATCAACCAAACGCATTTACGACTACATGATTCTGAAAAAGAAAGTTAATTGTCAATACCGAATCTAGAGAAGAAAAGAGGATTGGATAAGGCAATTGGAAGATTGTCAAAAGTTGCGCTAGTATGGGATTGAAAGTAAGACGGACGCAATCGCTGCAAATTCCTCCAACCTAATCCGCTTGAAATGCCAAAACTCAGTACAACAAACTCAATGGGATTAAGGTGTGTAACCGGCTATTTCGGTCACCAGATCGACCACCCAATGATCACGATTCTACAATGATGCAAGGGCAAGTGGTGAAGAAAATACGACTCATCGAGACGTTACTAGATGCTAGATGCGAAACCAAATGTTTTCACCTCATGATTCAATTGCTCAAGT
The DNA here is from genome assembly GCA_034093135.1 of Erigeron breviscapus. Lineage (NCBI taxonomy): Eukaryota > Viridiplantae > Streptophyta > Magnoliopsida > Asterales > Asteraceae > Erigeron > Erigeron breviscapus. The sequence continues at coordinate 162,284,561 of CM067169.1, read as the reverse complement.
TTAGAATCGCGGTAATTCATTCAATTCTTCGTCAAACAATTCAAAGAGCCGATCTCAATCTCCTGGTTCAGAGCGTATTTGCCTTCGACATTCAAGTCCGGCTTCATCGGCATCTCACGCTTCCAGAGCCTATGAGTAGACCTCGCCCCTACATTAATTCCTACTTCAAGTCAACAAGGAATGCAACTGAATGATGCTCCCCACTCCATGACTGGATGCATTCACCTCCAAATGCCTGGTCTCCTAGACCGATAATGCATGTAGACCCCCTTTCCCCCTAATCCAAATTGCAGCTCCGCCGATGCCAATGTGCCTCATCCACCTCATTTGATAACAATTCAAAACGTAATTGACTGATAGGACCGCCTCAATTAGTCCATCACCACCACAAACTCACCAATCTGGTCACGGTATGTATGGAGTTCGTAATATGAACCTCAGATGCCCATTTCGGCCAAAAACCAAACGGTCGAATGGTATGTTGGAAAGCCAAGGCCGCTCGACCAGGACAATTGTTCACAAGGAGGACCTTTGGAAGGGACGTCCACACATGCAAGCAGACGCTAAATTTCAACAAGGGATATGCAGAAGACCGTTTTCAGCACTGATTTCATGCATCAAAAATCAAAGGGGACCCCAAGGTCACCGCAGATTAGGGGAGATGGTAGACCGACAATGCGTACACGATCCGCTTCTAGTGTCAGCATCTGGACCGCCCCAAAGCTGCCATTGATTTCTTAAGAAACACGGCAAGAAATGCGGAGCACAGATCCAAGAAACAGTCCACCATCTAGTCCAACCAAAACCTAAAGGACCAAAATCGTCACACGTGGCAGCACAAATGCGAGCAGATATACCTGAAACAAAGTCACGCTCAATGAAAGCATTGGGAAATGCAGTCTGAAGTTGTATCACATTTACCCGAGGATACAAACAATGGTCGTCGCAAAAGACAAGGAAGCCAACGCCTTTGATCTCAAGCATCATTTTGCCAGAAGGCGTTTGAACGAGTTGGAAAGGTGGGCGTTGCAGTGGAATTGAGTGATAACGGTAGCGGAAAGGAATAAGTTAACATGCTTCAGTTGCGATCTGAAGAATCTGCGTTTGCTCTCTTTGGACAATTATTAGAAGGGTCAGATCGAACGGATGGGTTCAGAGCGTGATTTTATGACAGTTTTCTTCCCATTTGAAAATAAATAAAAGCAAGACAGATGAGAAGTTTGCGATTATTTTCCTGCTTCATCAGTTGTCTGCTTAACGTTTCTTTGTTTCATATTGTTCCTAATTGCTGTTTATCATAATACAGTTGGGCTTGATATATCATCATAATCACCATCAATCAATATTATACACTTAATGAGAACTTATAATGCTGGGTTTTGCGAGAGTGAAAACCTGAAGATTTTAAAAAAGAACCTCTTCTTAGCCTTCCTTTTATTTTTCTTAAAAAAAAACAGAATTAAGATCTCAAAGGAGGCATTCAAACAAGGGCCAGCCAAGCACGATATTTGATCGAATCTGTAAAATTGATGAATATTCACGGAAACAAATCAATGTCCGCCATGTAGTGCTGAATCTTTTCTGCCTTTGTGAAAACATGCGTGGCTGTTTGAGTGAAAGGGAAAGAATGTCACATATTTCAAGTCAAATAGGAGAACAGATCGATAAATGACTACATACCGGAATGTTGCGCTCCTAAATCGTTGAAACGGAAGTGGAAAGAGAAGGAGAGAAGATTGTGTTAACCAAAGATCTTTTTTTCGTGAAACCTTGAAATGTATCACCAAGCATAAGTACCATTTGTTCAATCTTCGCCTCTGGTGCTGTTTGGGTGAAGAGAGAGTAGGATAGAAGAGAAAATCAATAACGAATGTTCGTGCCAGTCGATAAGAGCCAAGCAGACAAAAAGTCGATAACATCACAAGCTGCAAGCCTTCCGATCACCCATATTCCCATGAATCACGCTTGTATGGATCAGGATGCCGACGATCAGTTAGTGCTTCTTCAGCTGCTTGCTAAAACTTTTGACCATTCACGGGGATTGGCGATATGGGCGATTAGTCGAATTGCGTACGAATTCGATTGCCCTATCACGCCAGACATCTATGTTTCTAATACACCATCTAATATTACGTAAATAACGCGATATAAAGATGACGATGCTTTATTGTGCTGCTGAGAAAGGTGTTGTTGGATTGGCAGTTTGCCTGACGAAGTAGTGTGTTGCCTTAATATTGTTTTGTGATTGTGAAGTGGTTGTCGCAATTGGAAGTGAGCGAGAAGGGAAGATGATCGCCTTCTGATTCTCCTAAACAGTCTCTTCTTGTTTTTTCCAGCTTAGTGTAATCTGACATTATAAAACAAGAGAAATGGCGAGGAGATTATAAGCTATGATGGGTTACTCATTTCTGTGTAGCCATACATAAACACATTGAATTGGTACAGGTCTCACGCCCAAAGCTATGAGCATTATCGATAGATAACAGCAAGCTCAGTTAAGCGGTTTTACCTTTTCGATTCTCTATTTCGATGGGACGCTTGAGCCAAACGTATCCTCGAAGCCTACAGCCTCAACGCGTACGCCTATGCTGCACCAAACAAGGATGTCAAGCACGTGATGTCATGCGTACTTTTTAAATGATGCGGGAACCGAGTTGATATAGGAACTGAGAATACAAGATTTGTCAGTACCAGAAATTCATCTGAAACCTCTTAAGAAGAGAAGAAAGCTGTGCATTCTAGGAATGTGTTTTAACCTTCAAGGGGATGTCTATTGGATATTAATCCAGCAGTAATCTATAGTATTCTCTAAACTCTCAATTGCTATCTCCTCGCACTCTCAAATTAAGCAAATACTTCTTGTACGATGGGGACAAAGAGGTAGAGAATCAGATGACACCACGGTGTAAAGATCCCTCGTCCCTTTCTTACTAATCACAAATTATAGAAATACAAAGAATTAGGTTTAAGTCACTTGTTCAGTAAGGGCTTTAGGGAGCAATCAAGTTGATACGTTTACTGATTTACAATATAGAAACTTGTATTCGCATAACATCCGCAGCTGGCAATTTTTTGTATTGCTGACTAGACTATATAATATTCGCGCGTTTTACTGCACATGAGGCAGAGCTTTTTTCCTTTTTTTGTCAATTAAGCGCGCGCATTCGAGTGGTTCTTCTCTCTGCCTAGTGCTTTCGCCATTGCCCAGGCGTGAAAGTCGATTTGCTTAAACCAGTTGATCTTTTGGTTTTCATTCTCCTTTCCTTCACTAACGCTTCACCTTTCTATCAAGCACAGAAGCGTAGTCTGTCAAAATGCCCCCAAAGAAGTCCGCAATGGTGAGTATAGATGATGAGATAATGGAAAGTATTGTGAAATTGCAACGGAAATACGTACAAAAAGTGAACCCCTTCCTTCTTCTGTCCGACATCTTTCACCCTTTCACGCTTTCCATTTTTCGCATCCCCTTCGACTCTATTGCCAATCTACGATCCTTTCCTCCAATCAA